>JAQMYM010004386.1:0-13848 GCA_030014255.1 Parauchenoglanis ngamensis | reverse complement strand
AGAAGGAAAAAAGGAAAAAAAACACTGCAAGAAATAAAATAATAGCGCAGAAGTACTAATAAAAAACGGAAAAAAAAACACGTAAAACAAACGCCAACAGCGGCAAACTCAAAATCAGTCTTTTACTGTATGTATGTCTTTTACTGCATTGTAGGGATGGGCCATATGAGAAAATATCATCAGTATAATGATCAATGTACTATTAAGTTACTTTTAAGAGGTAATGTGGGTATTATATGTTTGGAACGTTTCTTAAAGTCTGATTGGAATCAGCTGATTTGATGTTGAGTGTGTACTGAATTGTAAAAAAAAATTTAATGGAACAATAAATTACAGTAAATTATAAATTGCCTTTTTCATTGTTAAATAAATTATTTTGTGTAGACATTAAATAACAGTTTAATCAAAGTCAAAAGCCCTCCTTTTTAGAGCACTAGTGTTTTGCTGGTAGTACGTCACATCCATCCTATATGTATAAGGTGACGTACATTGTGTGTGTGTGTGTGTGTGTGTAGTAGAAATGTATAAGATGTTTTTCTCACTTCTACTACATTGTGTGGTGGTGTTGGATTTTAGATATTTAACTCTACTGTATTTACTGAATGACTTTAAAGTGGATATATTTTTAATATTAAATAATACCCACCACCTCCTTTTGTAGTTTAAACTTAGGAAGAGGAAGGATGAGAAGATGAGGCGCATCACTCTGAGGAATTGTTTTCACAATCTGCAACAGACTCTCAATATTGAAGATCCTAAAGTTCCCAAAATAACACTACTCTCTGAGGTGTGTTGGACATAAACAATGCTAAAATGCTTTCACTGTGTTTAACTATTTTAAAGTGTTCCAATGTTCGACATTTTACTCATGATAATTATAATAATGTAATTATTGTAAATGTTATCATCAGGCCCTGGAAGAAATTCACTCTCTCTCTAAACAAAGAGATCATCTGGTGAAAATGCGGGACAAGCTGAGAAAGATGAGAGCTAACTACGTTGAAATGGCATCCCAGTTATCTGGTACTATAGGGTTCCATATCGTATTCACGTTTTCCCTCTATATTGTTTCAACAGGAATCTTTTCATCTATTAATTACTGATTAAATAATTTTGAACTGTGGTTGCACCAGTCTGATACCTTTAAGGTGTTGTAGGAACTTTGCTAGGTGTGTTGAGGGAATGGTTACCGAGGTATATTTTCAGAGCCCTTCAGAGTTATTGCCGACCTTAATGAAAATGAGCAAAAATAATATAAAAGCACATGTAATAAGTACTATTTTTGGAAAGGGCATTATATTTTATTTTTTTCCAAGCGTACACATTTACAAAAATCTACGAAAGAGTGGTCTTATAATTATTGGCACACTTACAGTTAACATTTTGTGATGCTAGCCAAGAAGAGAATAACAGCACAGCATCTGTAACTGAAATGTCTAGAAAGCTTGGAGACATTTGTAGGAGAGATCTCTGTCCACTTCCCCATGCAAAACATTTAGTCTCCTTTATATTCAGGTTTGTGCATGTGCTTTTCAATAGGATTAAGATCCTGAGACCAAGATGCTCATTGACAAACACTGATTTGTGTTTCTTTAACTACGTATGTATAGATTTAGGCGCTCCAAAACATCAAAAGTCCCTCACCGTTTGTAAGAGCAAATAAAAAAAGAAACCTTGTTTAAAAGGACAGTTTATTTTAAAAATGTATTTAAAATTTTCTTAGGGGTGCCGAATTGCGGCGCACAAATTTGAGACTACAGTATTTCCAATGAGAAGGGGTTTTTGTTAGAATCAGATATTTTTTTTGTATGGTAATGTTAATTTATCTAATAATTTTTGCTCATTTTTATGATGTGTGCTAATAATTCTGGAGGACACTGTACAGAAAGAAGTTTAGGACATTACCTATAGTTTTATAGTATTTAACTTATTTAGAGAACATGTTTTACAACAGACTTGTAAAGATGATTTTAGTTAGCCTTCTGCAGGACAGAATAAACTGTGTTGTCATGGTTGCGAGGAAAAAAGATCTTGTGGCACATTTAGGAAGGCATGATGGGGGGGGGGGCATTTAACCCTTTGTCTATACATACACAAATTAAGTTGTAGCATTATTTCGTATATATTGTCATTCATTGGTATACTTTATCATTACTAGTTCATTCAAATTGCTTCTTAAGTAAAACTGTTTTTCTTTTCTTAGGAAAAAACAAAGAATCCATCTCTCAGAAGTTGGATGAAATCATTGTTAAGCAGAATTCTCTAGAGATCAAAGGCAAAGCAAATGATTCCAGTCCTACCCATAAAGTTCCCAAGTATTCACAGCGGAATGTCAAAACAAAACATAAAACGGGTACCAGTGGCAAAGCTGCACATCTTAGCACTAGCAAAAAGAAACATCAGGGATTGCAGCACCGAAAAACAGAAGATGTCAGCACTAAACAGAAAATGACTGTGGCCAAACCCAGTCAGCCAGCCAGTCCACCCAACTCTCGCCCCTCAGCACAGCTAAGAAAACGTCCTGCACCTGTTCCAGTACCACGTGAGAGAACAAGGCCCAACATCCTTAACCGCAACAGGTCTCAAACCCTGGCTAAAGATCAAGGTAGGTACTATAAAGAGAGGACACTACCATCTGCCTTCTGCATCAGTCGAACTTCATAATCCTGAACAAATCTGTATAGACTTTCTTAGATGGTGACATGGGCTGTTTTTTAATTGTTAGCTTTATATTATGCCCTTAAATAGAACTGTTTGATAAAAATGACTTTTATCTTGCCATAAATAAATATGCCTCAAGCCTTTCCCTTTTATGCTTCTAAACTAATCTGTAGGAGCACATATGTGCAAGTTCTGGAAAAAAAAAATCGATTATTGCTTTCAGACTGGGGAAAGAAACCAACATTTTGCAATAAAGAATTATGTAGCCAGATGGCTGTACCCCTAAATGTTTAAGCCATGTTCACATCTCATGAAAGAGCTCAGAAGGAGGACAATATTTACAATTGTTAGCATTTAGTGTCATAATTAATAAACTAAATCGCTGTTGCACTGTTTGAGCAGGTATGCTAATTCTATGCTCAGTTTTAACATCAGCGATTCCAGTATGATGTGAATGATGCCTCAATGAAAGCAAGTCGTTTCACATTTTATATCCTTTTTTTTTATTTATTTATTTATTTTATTTTATTTTATATCTTCAGTGCTTATTCCTCAAGGGATTCCAAAGGTGGAAGCAGTTGTGCCATGCAATCAGATCATTACTTTAAGTAACCCTCTCCAGCCCATTGACCTTACTTCTTTGGGGGAAAGGCAATCAACCACACCAGGTGGGCCCTTAAACATTCAGATGTTTTAATGTTTTTTAATTATATCTCTTAAAAAACAGTTATCATATGACATTTTAATGGAATCAATACTATCATACATGCCACATGCGTAATTATGGTGTCAAAAGAAAGCTTTCAAACTATAGCTGACATAAAAGCCAATTCCAAGCTACTAAGTTAATATTTCTCCTTAAATTAAATATGTTCATAAAAATATTGCTCTAAAAATGTATTATGACTGGCATTTATATTTTTCATGGCTATCAAAGTTCACCAATATACGCGAACTCTAGGTCAAACAAATTGCAAAATCAATGGCTTTATGATCGTGCATGTCAAAACACTGTAAAAATGACCTAACCCAACCACTAAAGAATTTGCAAATCTATTTGTAAGATTCTTTATAGTATAAGAAGTTTATAGGAGTTATGTATCTTGATGTGCAGTCAAAGAGTTTTACATTTCTGTCAGGTGATTCAAGCTTTTATGCAGAATGTCCATAATAAATCCACACAAACCAAGAAAACATGGGTACATTTTAAAAATGAAGTTTAAAGTATTTCCAGTTCACAACCATGCTTGATGTATGCATGGTTCAACACGTTATTGTCTTTTGCTTATAATGATGCATAACTTATCACAATATCCCAATCAGGCAGTGAGATTTAGCCATGCACAAAGTCTCTAATCGGATTTGCACCCTGGCCTGTGAGTCTTGAACTATGAAGGCGTAACTCCACACCCACTTTCTTGATTATAACGAATGATGCATCACTGGAAAGATCACAATCTGAGCTTTCCAGTTATTTGTCAGTCATAACTTTAGATTAATCAGATGCTGAGATATTCCTTACGCAACAGAGAAGGTGGAGATGTAAACAGCTTGGCTATATGCGTTTGTGTTGCGAGTTCGTTGCACTAGGATTCGTAATAGCGGTGTGTAAAACATTTATTTTCCACCGCAATGGCTTCTCAGAAGACCGAGAAATGGGCACAGTTGAAACAGAAAATGTTTTATGGTGCATTGGCGGTTTTGGCAGAGTTGGAGCGTATGGAGGAGGACAGTGACATAGACAGTCTGCATGAATCAGACAGCAGTGATAGCTGCAGCTCAGCAGAGGAAGAGGCATTTATAAGTGGAGAGGACATTATTCTTGACAGGTATGTATAGTTAAATTTTATGGTCATGCTTGATTACTGTCTTTGTACTTGGCTGTAGTGTGGCCAGGAAGAATATCTTCATGACACATTTTGAAAATAAGTTGGACAAATTACTTATAAAGTCATTTCTTGCAGATTATTTTAATTTCATTGTTATCGTTTGTGAAGTGGATGCCTTATTTTGATTTTTACTTACGCAATACTTGTTTGTGTATTGTTACTCAGGAGTTACTCAGACTCTGTTGAGGAACAGGCATCCTCTCCTCAAGCAAAGAAAAGTCATTGCACTTCCCCAACCTCCACTGGATCAGAGATGAACAAGCAGGGAATTGGAAGGTCCAAATCTACTTTTGCTGTTACTCCTAAGGCAAAAACTGTAGCTACAAGGGAATCCAGTTCTCCTGGTCAGCTTTCAGGGGAGGAAAAAGACAATAAATGGCATGATGTCACTGATGATGACAAAGAACGCAGTCTCCCTCCTTTCCAACCAAAGAGACCACCAGGACCACAGCTCAATCGAACAACAGTATATTCACCTCTCCAACTGTTTCAGCTTTTTTTCAGCACATCTGTGATCATGACTATTGTGGAGAAAACCAACAACTATGCTGAAAGTAGAAAAAAAGCTGGGAAAAAAATTAAATGGGTTTCTCTTACAGTCAATGAGTTTTATGGCTTCCTTGCAATTATTATACACATGGCCCTGGTAAATCTAAAGAGTGTTTGTGATTACTGGTCCCAGAAACGTGGGTACAGGTTTGACTTCCCACGCTCAGTAATGAGCAGAGACCGATTTTCTGCCATTTTCTGGTACCTTTATTTATGTGATCCTGAAGAGGATGCAGAGAATATGAAAAAAAGGGAACCCAAGAATATGACACACTGTTCAAGATAAAACCCCTCTATAATGAAATACTTGCTGTATGCCGCACATTTTTCCACCCTAGAAGAGAGCTGTTGGTGGATGAGCGAATGATAGCCTCTAAAGCACGGAATGGCCTAAAACAATACATGAGATACAAGCCCACCAAGTGGGGCTGTAAATTGTTTGTTTTGGCTGATTCGTCAAATGGCTACACATGTAATTTCTTTGTTTATGAGGGGAAAAATACCATGGGGGGAGTGGAAAAGGACTTAGCCATGATTCTGTCATGCAACTGCTTGATTTTTCATTTCTGGGTCGTGGATATAGACAGTTTTTACACTAGCCCAACTCTTTTCACAGACCTTTTGCAAGAGCACGCTGTGGCATGTGGTACCATTCGCACAAATCGGCTAGGCTATCCCGAAACAATAGCGAACGATCTTCCAGAGAATGCAGAGAAAGGTACTATCCGTTGGTACAGGCGTGACGATTTACTCTTTGTGAAATGGCAGGACACTACAGAGGTCACCCTCTGCTCAACAATTCATCGGGCCTATGCAGGTGACAAAGTCTACCGAAGGATAAAAAGCAATGAAGGAGTTTGGAGAAAAGAGCCTGTGCCAATCCCTGCAGTGGTCAAAGAGTACAATAAGTACATGAGGGGTGCTGACCTGTCTGATGCACTCTTAGGCTACTACCAGGTCCTACATAAAACAAGAAAATGGTACAAGACGTTCTTTTTCCATTTTATTGACATTGCGGTTGTAAATAGCTTCATTCTACACAAAGAAATGGCCAGGCTGCATGGAAAGAAATTTTTTACACAAAAATGCTTCAGAGAAACTCTGCAGCTTGACCTGGCAAAAAACTCAAAGCAAGAACCTGAAGCAAGGCCAGCCCAGCCATGCCAAGCAGTCATGTGCATGCCTGCTTTCTATTCCACTGATGCATCAAATAGGAGGAGGGTATGTGAACTGTGCAAACAGGCAGGCAAAAAAGTGAAAACTCCTGTCTACTGCTCAAAGTGTGACGTGCCATTGCGCAACTGCTTCAAAGACTGGCATGAAAGGGGACAACACAATAAATACTGAAATATATGATGTCTCCATGGACAAATATGTTAATAGTTCTTGTTTTTCTATTTGTGTGATTTGACTAAAAAGCGTTGTCTCTTGCCTCTTTGTAACATCAGTGTATGACATGGTAATTTATAACATGACTGGAGAATAAACACAACACAAACAGTAAATATGACACTTTGTATTTTGTGTAGTTTGCATAACATTTATATTTTGGAGAGGTTGTGGGCACTTTGGAGAGTCCAAGAGGACACTTGTGCTTTCGGAAAAGAGGAACCTTTCATAGTTCTTAAAACTGTTGGAGGAAGTATCCCACTTTTTTGTGTGGTCACACTGCAGGAACTGGGAATGATTATAGTTCTTAGGACATGGCCAGTATCCCTTAGGCCTAAATAAAGTTTCAGTTTAAGGAGTTGTGATATTAACTTGATAAGTACTTGAAATGTTTAAGTAAATGGGTTTAGAATATATTTAGGGCGGTGGTAGCTCAGTGGTTAAGACATTGGACTAGTGATCGGAAGGTCGTGAGTTCAAAATCCCAGCACTGCCAAGTTATCGCTGATGGGCCCTTGAGCAAGGCCCTTAACCCTCAACTACTCAGTGGAATAAATGAGATATATGTAAGTCGCTCTGGATAAGGGTGTCTGCCAAATGACAAATGTAAATACAGTATATAGAGAGAAATTTCTGTACAAGTTGTAGTTTTTCCATCGGAATAGTCACCTTTCACATAAAATTCTCTTAAGCTGCCTCAGACTTGTATGAAAATCTTGCCTACATCTGAGCACAAACTCTATGCCAATATGTTTTAGTCCAAGCTCAAAGTAAAACTCTATACAATAAATTCTTTAAAAACCAATGTGACTTTCTGAATTTTATTTCTCATTTTGTCTCTCATAGTTGAGGTATACCTTTGATGACAATTACAGGCCTCTCTCATCTTTTTAAGTGGGAGAACTTGCACAATTGGTGGTTGACTAAATACTTTTTTGCTCCACTGTATATATGCCTTTCTGTGTGCAGTTTGCATGTTCTGTCACAAAACTGTGACAAAACATATGCCTGAACCCAAGTCTGGATTGCCAGAAGGGTCAGAAGCAACTCTAGTCACATTCTCCCGCCCAGAACCCACGACTGTTCCAGCCAAAGTCGCTCTAAAAGACCCCGCTCCTGTTCCTGTTCTCTCTTCACCAGAGCATGTGACACAAATTCTGCCTGAACCCCAGTCTGGATCACCACAAGGGTCAGAAGCAACTCCTGTCACAATCTCTCTCCCAGCGCTAGCTCCAGTTATGGCCAAGGTCGGTCACATGGAGTCTGTTCCTGTTTCTCGCTCCGCTCCTGTCTCAGCCAAAGTCACTCATGAGGAGTCTGTTCCTAGTGTCACTCCAGTTACAGCCAAGGTTGCTCACATGGAGTCTGTTCCTAGTTCCACTGCATTTATGGCCAAGGTCGCTCACATGGAGTCTGTTCCTGTTTGTTGTTCCACTCCAGTTACAGCCAATGGTATGCACATAGAGTCTGTTCCTGTTTCTTGTACCAGTCCAGTTACAACCAAGGTTGTTCACATGGAGTCTGTTCCTATTTCTCGTACCACACCAGTTACAGCCAAGGTCACTCACGAGGAGTCTGTTCATTGTTCCACTGCATTTATGGCCAAGGTTGCTCACATGGAGTCTGTTCCTGTTTTTCATTCCACTCTTGTCTCAGCCAAGGTCGCTCACATGGAGTCTGTTCCTAGTCCTGCTCCAGTTATGGCCAAGGTCGCTCACATGGAGTCGGTTCCTATTTCCGCTCCAGCTCAAGCCACAGTCGCTCACATGGGGTTTATTCCCATCCAAGTCACCGGGCCAGGGCCAGAGCACTCTTCTGTCAAGGCCACAGAAACTGTTCACTTCATGGCCAAGAGACTGTTCACTTCATGTCCACAGAGAGAAAGAGACTGCTCACGTACACGTCACAGAGTCTGTTCATATACACGTCTCAGCGCCTGTTCCAGTGCAAGTCCCAGAGCCTTTTCCCGTACACATCCCAGAGCCTGTTCCAGTACCCATCTCAGAGTCTGTTCCCATACTCGTCTCAGAGTCTGTTCCCATACTCATCACAGAGCCTGTTCCAGTGCAAGTACAAGTCACTGAGCCTGTTCAAGTCATAGAACAGATTACTGATTTTGGATTACCCCGTATACTCTGTTTGCCAATTGCATGACCCTTTTCTGTTTGTGGATTACTCTTCTGCCTGTCATTTATGTACCTCTGCCTGTTGTGTTTTAATAAACACTATACTGTTCTTACCTCCATCTCTGGTCCTGCGCTTGTGTCTCAACCATGCCATGATGGCATGAACGCTATGACACTAACTAGTTAGCTAGAACAGTTTGTTGTAAGCTAACATGCTAACTGAAGCCCAGAATGTCCACCTTTTTATTGTCCCATAATACAAATTACAAATAAATTATATGTCCACCCTGTCAGCCACTTAACCGTGACAGGGTGGACATATAATTTATTTGTAATTTGTATTATGGCTATTTCATCATTCTCATCTCATCATGGACTCTCAGACACACACAGTCATATTACTCTACGTTATTGTATATTAATCCCATGATGCAGTAATACTTAAAGATCCTGTGCACTGTAGCCTTAAGCAAACATTTTTGTTACTTTCATTTTGGTTGGTGTGAAGTCTTTTTGGGCACTTATAGATAAATTATGAGTATATAACTTGTTATTCTAGTCTGAGAATCAGAATTAACCAAGTAAAAAATTTGCTTAAATGATATGTCTAAATCTATGATAAATTTAAATCTATCAGTATGGCTCTGATGTTAATATACTGAAACTATACATGATAATATCAAATTGTTCATTTAAGTGCATTGTGCATTAAAACATAAGGGTAGCATCATTACGCATTAATAAGTGCCTTAACAAACATGAAATAACTCTTTTCTTCTTTCTTGTCTCTCTAATGCATGATATTAAGTACATATTATTCGTCATATGTAGTGTTTTTTAATTAATTATTTCATGTTTATTAATATATTTTCTTGCACAGTGATGCTACACTTAATATGCAATGTGACAATTTGTTGTGAATTCATGTCTGAACACTTGAATATTAATTTTGAGGTCATGTAGTTGTAGTTAATAGTAATTGTTGTGAGAGAGCACTCAGGGACAAGACAAAACAATGCCGGAGACAGGGCATGTGGTGAAAAAAAACATGTGCAGTTTATTTATTACAAACAGAAATAATAATCAGTGGGGAAAACCTCAAATGATAAGTCGCTAATGTGCAGTGTAGATAAGTGAAGTGCAGTCCATGCTATGTGAAGTGGGATGGATTCCTCTTGGTGTGCTTGTGGCTCTACGAGGGAGAAAGACGACATTCACATGGGGGAAGTGAAGATCCTCAGGGTTAGGTAAGCCTCGGAGTCTGGTCTCATGCTAGGGAGAATCTGCACAGTCAAAAAGACAGAGAAGCGTCTGCGCATTACAGTTTGCAGGCTGTTTCTCTCACCCATGTGTGCCGCCGCTTCCTTATTATAGCCCGCCGCTGCTGTCTGGAGAAAGAGTAATAATCTTTCTCCAGATGTGCTGCATTCAGCATCCCTGCCTCCGCCATGGTGACGTGTCTTTGGGGTTGCTGAAGTTCCCATGCTATGTCATCACCTTCATCATTGGAGGTATGTTGCCTTAAACTTGACTCTACCCTGGAGGATCATCAGGAGGGAGCACAGTGAGACTCTACACTGGAGGATCATATGGTGTGGCTTTGATGTCCAGTGCTGTCGGGACAGTGCAGCGGGGAGCACTTGCTCTTGTCAGATGGCAGAGCTGTGTGGCCACTTTTGTCACAATAGAATGTGACAATGTTTATGAGGTTAAATAATTTTTAACCAAAATGACATAGAGAATCTTAAAATACTAAAATAGAAATATTTTTTAGAAATAGAAAAAATGGGATAGAAGTATACAAAACATAATTATGCAGACAGCAGTGTTAATCAATTTTATTCTCTTTGGACAAAATTACTCAAAAATAATTTGGCCTGACAGCTTTTAAATTTAGTGTCAGGCCATTTTGTCCTAATTCTGTTTTGTAAATTGTAAAATCATTCTTAGCAATATTTAATAAATGAAGGTAAATAATTCATTCAATAATGTCTTTCCAAAAGCTGAAATGCAGTTTACACTGTTGTTTTTAATTGTTCATTAAAAAAAATCTATCACATCCATTTAAGAGACATTTTCTTATTGTCCTTGTTAGGCTTTGTTTCAAAATGTTTGCTTATTTCTTAATTTAACATGATTAAAATAAATCAATAAAGGAAATTTTAGTAGGTACTTTTACAGGTAAATTTTACAGGTATCTACAGTGATTATTTTGCTGAACTTGTTGAGTGTGGGTCATGATGCATGACATGAAAAATAACAAAAATAAATTTGTAACTTCTTAAATGATTAAATCATTTAATGACAGCAAAAAAAACAACAACTGAAAAATATGGCTTTCATTTAAGGGTGTCTAAGAAAAAGCTCTTTCTCTTAAAAAAATAAATAAATAAATATCACGGCAGCACAATTTAGGTTTGCAAAATTGCATCTGAACAAACCACAAAGGTTCTGGAACAATATCTTGCACTGATGAGACCAAGGTTATATAATATTTGGTCATCATTCACAGCATATCACCACTAAAACCTCATACCAACTGTCAAAGATGGTGGTGGTGAGGTGATGGTTTGGTCTTGTTTTGTGGCCACAGGGCCTGAGACACTTGCATCTGGTTTCTGAATGTTGGTATACGCTTTGAAAGAAAAATTTAAAAGACTACATATTGAATTTTTTTTTTTTGTCATCTGAGGTTATCTGTTTGTGAGACCACCTCACACAGGACGCCAAAGCGGGTGAAGATTTCATCCTTCAAAATGAACACAATGCTTTACTGTCCTTTAAGGGGAACATCTCTACCCACTTACTGAAATAATCCACCAGAACAAGAAGAAAGGTGTTACCCTTTTTGCTGCAGGGAAAGGGCCCCATGAGATCCATCCCCAGCTTTTCCCAGGGATCCTCCACCTGAGTAGGCTGCATGAGGCCAGCTGGCTTTTGGTTTCCACCCTTGTAGACCTGGCAGATGTTGCAAGCCTTGACATGGTCCCACACATCCTTACGGACTGATGACCATCAGGCTACATCAAAGAGTCTGAGGAGAGTCCTCAGCCTGCCCAGGTGTCCACTCAGAGGATTGTTGAGGAAATAAGCAAGAAAGGCAGGCACCAGGGACTTGAGAACAACCAGCTGGTATTTGTCTCCCCCTTCACTCACAGGAGACCGTCTGTACAGGAGGCCCTGCATCATGGTGAAACCTATCCGGTCTGACCTGTTAACGGTACCAGCCTCCTTGGCCAGGTCAGCGACCCCTGGATCCTCTTCCTGTGCTTCCCTTATTTCAGACAAGGAGGAGGGCAAGTCAGAGGAACAGGAGGCAGGCAAGTCAGAGGAACAGGAGACATTCACCCCTGCATAGACTGCAGCTGAAGAAGGAGGGGTAATAGCTCGAGACAGGGCATCTGGCACAATGTTTTGGAGGCCTTTTCTGTACTGGAACTGTTGAAGTCGCAGGATCCAGTGGGTCAGACGGGAGGAGGTTTTCGAACAATGGAAGTCCCAGGTCAAGGCTGCGTGATCCATGTAGATGGTGAACTCCGCCCCCTCCAGGTAATGTCTCCATTTTTCAACAGCCCAGACGCCTGCTAGACACTCCTTTTTGGAGGTAGAGTAGTTGCACTCCACCCCACTTAGCCCCCTTGATGCATAGGCGATCACCCTTTCTCCTTCCTCCATCCTCTGCACCAGCACTGCCCCCAAACCCACCTCACTGGTGTCAGTGTGGATTTCAAATGGCAGGGAGGGGTCAGGCTGCAAAAGGAAGGGTGTGTCCACCAGCGCCTTTTTCAGCTCATCAACACTCCGCTGACAGTCTTCTGTAAAGATCCACTCCACGTCCTTCCTTTTCAGATGATTCAATTGGGCCGCCAGATCTGGAAAATGCACAATACATAAAGGTGTTGTTCAGGCATAGGTGAAAAGACTATGACATCATCAATATACTCAAAGCAGAGCCTCACTCTCAAGTCTCCCAGGACCTTCTCCATTAGCTGCTGAAAAGTGGCTCCGGCATACTTTAGCCCAAAGGGCATACACCTGAACTGGTAAAGCCCCATTGGTGTGATCACGGCTTTCTTGGCCACACTGTCTTTGGACATGGCAACCTGCCAATATCTAGATTTCAGGTCAAGGGTGCTGAAGGACATTGCACCTTGCATGGATTCTAGGAGCTCGTGGATAAGAGGCATGGTGTAGGCATCTGCGTGGGTTTTGGCATTAAGATGCTGAAAATCCAGACAAAACCGAATGGAGCCATCAGGTTTCTTGACCACCACTACTGGAGCCCCCCAGGCAGACTGTGATGGTTCAATACTGCCATCCCTGAGCATCTGTTCAAAATGGTCAGTAATAACCTTCCGCCTGAAGGGCGACACCCTATACGCCTTGCAGCAGACCGGCACCTCATCGGTGGTGAAGATCTTATGCTCCTCAACCATAGTCTTGCCAAGCACCCCAGAGCACCCCATTGGTCAGGCCCGAAACAATTCCCGAACCTCTGGAGGGTGGTCTGGAAAAGAAGGAGCCGCCGCCCCCAGAAAGGGAAACAGGATCAAAGAGCCGGCAGAGGGAACTGCCACATAGAGACTGGTGCTCGAACAGGCCTGCAGCTCAGGTAGGCCTGTCACCCCCAGCGGCAAGGCAGGAAAGGATGGAAATTGTAGCCCCAGGGCACCTTCACCCCATATGTTCTGTCCTCCATATTGATGATGGTCGAAGTCTTGCTGAGAAAGTTCAACTCAAGGATGATAGGAAAGGCCAAGTTTCCATCAGCCATGATGTACGTTTCTAAAGACCACATCATCTCGTGCCAGCAGTACAGTAACTGGATCTTTCCGACCGCATGGTAGATCTTTCCATCGGCCAGGGCAAAGCTTTGGTCGTCAATAGGCTTCAGTCGCTCCCCTTCACGTGAGGGCTCCAGTCATAGATGTTCCATGAGGAAGTAATTGCATCCAGTGTCGAACACTGCGTGGCACTGCTTTCCTCTCACACCAATTGGGATATGCAGAAGAGGCACTGGAGAAATTTTGCCCGGGCGCACTACAGTGACTACATCACCAGCCTTCCTCGCATCTTTAGAGGGCCCCTTGTCCTGCATCTTCTTTAAGATTCTCTCTTTGGCCTTCTGTTGATCCACTTTGCCTCAGTAATCTTTAGAAGAGGTGCAGTCCTTCTCCACCAGGGTGCCAATCTGAACCAGCTGCTCCACACTGGTGACTGTGCCCCTGAGACAG
>JAQMYM010004385.1:0-13852 GCA_030014255.1 Parauchenoglanis ngamensis | reverse complement strand
CAAAAACCAAACCAGCAAAAATAAGTTTCAACGCAAATTACAAATTTTATTGAATTAGTTTTTTACTTTCTCAGAACTTAGCTTCTTCTCTTAACATTTACAAATGGGACAAATTTTAATTTTCAGTAAAGCTTTATTAACAGAATTCAGCTGCTCTCAGACTGATTTTATAAACAAGATTTCTGTTTTTCTCAGTGCAGGGAAACACACTACAGATGCAGTAAATAGAATGTAAAGGACTGAATTATTCTTTAATTCTGATAGTTGCGTGTGAATGTGATTTATGGTACATATTTATGACAGTTTAATGCCATTTTGTAACTATTTACTACAGTGTTTTACAAATGTTTACTTATGTATTATATATACATTATATATTTATATTTCATTATGTATTACATAATATGAGAATGAAGGGATATTTCTATGTATCATTTATTACACATGGAATTTTTATGCCACAGTGTATGTGCCTTGCTGAGTGCAGAAGTTTGCATACCAAAATACCTTAAAAGATGATAGATTTTCCAGAACCTTTACCCTAATTCCACAATTTGCCTCCAATTTCCCTTATTTGCTGCCAACTGCTGCTCATGCTGTCACTAGGCACCATAACACACATAGAGGAAAGAGCTATCTACCTTTTTCCACATACATGAGCTCACAGAGCCCACGATTGGCTAGTGGCACTGTGACTGACAGGGGAGAGAGAAAATGCCCCTCCCACCCGAAAAGCATTGCCAGTTTTGTCCATGAAAGAGCCAGAGAAAAAGCTATTCATCATTCAACTCTCTAGTCATGTTTTTTGTGTCCATATTTCTTCATTACTGAAGTCCCCTGCTGTTGGCAGTGCTCTTCATAAACACTGGGAATCCTTTTATCCCTTTTCTCCAGCTCTGTTGAAGCTCAGAATTTTGTTTATAGGTCATTATCCTTATTCCCACTGACTCTTAACCTGACCTTTTAACCTTTTCCTGGCCTTAAATAAATCTTGAAAACCGAAAAAAAGTATGATTTTTAACCACACAAACCAGGAGGAGATACAAACTTTTGCACTCAACTGGAAATTTTTATGGCAGTGTTTGTAACAGTTCTCTGCAGGAAAATGTTTACTGACTTTTTTAGTCTTGAAGATTGTGAATCACCTACCTCTGAAAAACAGCACTTTCTTTTCCAAATAATGTTGTAATATGCTTTTGATAAATAGCCTGATGAACTTGAAAATAATGATGACAGTGCAGACTTGTCTGTCAGCCTCTTTATCATGAATAAAACAATTCATGTAAATATAGTGTTCTTTATTTTTGCTCTGTTGTTAAATCAGTACAATATATATAGCACTTATTCAGCAGTTTGCTCATGTATTATGTAGTAATCTACACAGCATTGCCAGAATCTCATGTACCATCTCTCTAAGGAATTCTGAAACAATTTTCATTCATTGGAGAAAGAAAGTACGCCCTTCTATGTTTTTATTTATCAGCACCTAAATAGCAGTGTAACCCTCACCAACTTACATACACAAACAAATAACCTTGGAGAAGAAAAACTACAACAGATTTCAACATCTCATTTAGTCCCCCAAGGTAAACTAACATTCAGACACCCGGTGTTAAAAACTTTACAATATAATTCAGTAACATATGCATCCTTGTTAAGCTTGCATGTCTTGAAAGCAAGATGAATCAAATCAGACCTTTTTTCACCTTTTTCAATACAAAAAAAAGTGACCCCTTGTATCGCTTTTTATTCTGACTTTCCTTATTTTGCACTGCCTCAGTGATTACCAGTGCCACTAATAAGCTAATGTGAAATAATGTTGGACTTCCAAGCCAGCAAACCTAATGACGTCATTTCCGTTGATGGGTCAAGATGGCGCTGCACTAGGTTGAAAAATGTAATTTAGATTACTTATTATTTTTAAAACAGTTCCACTGATAGTGGTCAACCGTTAAGGATTTATAAAGTAGGAATCCAGATTTAGTGTTTCCTGTCCACTTTAAGTTAATATTACTTGAGCAATGGTACTTTTATGTTGATTTTTTTAAAACAGCCTACCGATTTTTTCCCCGGAAGTAACGTGGCGTGACGTGGCAGCTCCTCACCTGGACGGCGATTGTTCTAGAACACAGAGCCCGCCCTCTTGGCTCAATCGACAACTCGCCCAGATTTTTTCTTCTTCTCTTGTTTTAATGATTAGTTATTTTATTATTAATCGCACGCGCTCCATCATGTTGACCTTGCACAGAGCTGTATCACTTCTGATATTAAGTTGTACCGGATGTACAGGTGAGTTATCATTTTCTAAACTTGTTGCTCCGTTATACTCGCAGCAGTAATAACCGTTATGTGCTGCTGCGGTATTGGAGAGTTGTAGTGTTGTGCTTTGTACGAGTCATAAACACGTTTAAAATACTAAAAAAAGTACGTCTGTAGTACGCAGTCACGTCAGAGTGATGTTAGTCATGTTAGCTTGTGATTGTAGAAGTGTAAAAAGTTCATAATTAATTTCTTTTTTACCTGTCTGAATTCATATTGAAGGTCTATAATTAAGTTTGGACTAGTAACAATCCTCCATTGACTTACTGTTCATTAAAGTCCTGTCTCTTATAGCCTCATTTCATTTAAACATTTTAATGTAGATGTCTGCAGTGTGAATTTCTAAATAAAATATCTGTAATTCCATCATTTTTGCTAGAAAAATGTATTATAATTTTTATTATACTTTTCTTACCATTAAAAGCTGGAGTAGCTTGTCATGTAGGTCTCAGTTATTTACTCTTTATTCTTACAGGTTTGAACATCCTGTACAAGGGCACGGTCACACTGAGAACGAGTGTCCCAGAATTCACTGGTGATGTTCTGGTGGATGGTGTGCAGTTTTTCTCCTACCACCCTACCATTGCGATAGGGAAGATGGAGAGTAAATCCCGGAAAAGTATGATACAGCATGTGTATGGCCTTCAGGGTGACTTTACAGTCATTTTCTCTGCAGTAATGAAAGAATTGCATCACGCTGAAGGTGAGAACTTAACTGTTCATGAATGCTGATCTCTAACATTCACCAAAAACTGTTAAAATACCATCATCTAGTTGATTCAAACTACTTTCTGCCCAGCACAAGATGATGCATATCCTTACACTGGGCCAGGTGTCAATGTTTTAGTAAAATGGTGTGCAAATGTTTGTGTAAGTCAAATGGAACTTAAAAAAAGTCTGCTGAATTAACAAGCATTTCAGAATGTCTAATTTTCTCTGTAGTTCATTAAAGTACATGCTTTTTCCCAAACCTCCCTGCGTCTAGTTTTGAAGCCTATCTTAGCTTGATTTCTATTGGTCAGGCCTTGTGCTTTTGTAATACTGTTGGGCAGAAACAATACTTGAGAATAATTCTTCTACTATTGTGCAGTTAAAGCACAGACAGTATAAAAACTTGCTATAAACTTTGTTTTTCCAACTCGTATAAGCTTTCATTCCATTAATAAAGCTTGAATAATCAGTTTCAATAGCAGGACTTTTAAAAGATCTTTTCCAAATCCATAATAAGAATAGTCTAATATTGGCTGTCAAGTAAAATCAATTCACATTAAGAGTTTGTCCTGAATAACATTCTAATTTCATACAGCAATAACAATACCGGCATTTCAAGAAAGTCTTTGATTTTAAATCAGTGTTTTCCAAATTCAAGCCAAACTTTTCTAAAAAGCAATTTTAAATAAACAATAAACTCCACAAAAAGTGCTGTGATATTTTAGAATTTTATTTTAAAATGTATCAAATTGTTACATTTTTACAAATCACCTCAGTTATTTGACTTTGTCTACTAGTTTATTAGTAATTGTGCATTTTATTTGATCGTGTTTGTATTAAGCATGTTAGTTCTAACCATAGCACCTATTTAAACTATCTTTAGTATTATGTTTGTTTTAATAAGTATATGTTCTGTCCTATATTTTATGCTGCTTCTCGAGCTTTACTAATTCCCGAGGTGTTGCTTTTCTTTGCAATAATGTTTTTATACTCATTGTATAACTTAATTATTAGTTGTTTATTAAAGTGGCTGTCTCATTTAGTACCACAGTGCTGTAACTTAACTCGACTGATAGTGCTGCTTCCACAGCGTGTGCAGGCTTATAAGCCTCGACTGGCCAAATCCAGCTTGGAATAGTGGGGAAAAAATTGCACCTGAATTTAGCAGGCAGGATCTCACTGAGTGTGGACTGGCCTGTTACACTAAATCAAGGGACACTACATCAAAGTGAAGCTATTTAAGATTCACCATTAAACAAATCACGCTGTGTGTGTGTGTTTGTGTGTGTAGAATCTGTACAGTGGGTGTTTGTCTGTGACGAAGATGATGTCAACTTCACTAGAGCATACATGAAGATCAGCTTTAAGCACAGTTTCATCAGATTTTCTCTGAGAAATGAAACCTGGACTCCATCTAATGATCTAGCTGCAGCAATCCTGCAGAGTTTGGATACTGAGTATGCTGCGAAGGGGAAGAGCATCCTGAAGGAGGAGTGTATTTATTGGGAGAAGCAGAGGAAAGGTAGCGGTCTATTGCTCTAACTGATACACACACACACACACACACACACACACACACACACACACGCAGTATTTACTTCTGATCTATTTCCTTTGCCTTTTCCCCTTTTCCTTGTAAAACCATGAAACCTGTGAGTTCAGAGAAGTACTTTCTTATTAAACTACAGATTTACAGTGAAAGCTGATTTATTGATGCAGAACATGATAAAGACTCTGTGCTGATTTATCAGTTGGAGGATCGGGTGGCAGATCTGTTGGAGGTCAAATTGGCATTGCTGTATCCATTTTGATTTGTGCCGGTGTTGCTGGTATTATCTTCTGGAAGAAGAAGAGGATCTTGTCAAAAAGTGAAGTCATCCCCCTGGAAGGTGTTTTAAATTGATAGATTTTAATATTTACATTCAGTTACGTATTTTTACAGCTTAATTGTGTAAACTGATATGCAGAGAGTGACGTGATGATGGATCAGATTTGGCTATAATAACTGTCTGTCTGTAATCTGTCTTTCAGATGTAGTACCTGATCCAGTCAAGCCCTGTAAGTGAACTTTATACTTACTGTAAAATACTGGATTATTCCGTTTTCATGTTTTTTTTTATTTTCATAATTTTGTTTGTTTCTTTGTTTTTCAGCTGCTGAAGGGCCTCCAATGATGAGCAGCATGCAAGGATCTCCTGCTTAAGTGAGAAGACAACCTTGTATTAATGAATGCAAAATGAATGTTATTTCAGTGTTCATCAGAACTAACACAGTTTACATGACACATTACTGTGCCTAAATCCACAAGTGTAAAACTTGAAAAATCTTTACTGCATCAGTAGTGAATATATGATTGATAAATATGATATCATTCTGTAAAATATACTGCCATGTCCGTGTCACTGCAGGACTGAGAATTGAACACTATGAATAACATCTTGCTTTTTCCTTTACTGGGCAAAATACAACATCCAGAGTCAGTAAATGTATACCTGCAAAATGAACTCCCAAACATGTGTGTGTTGAGCTGGAGTCCAATAAACACACACTACAGATGCAGCAAATAGAGATTAGAATGTTAAAGACTGAAGTATTTGTGTAATATGTACAGTATGTATATGAAGTTGTACTGTATGTGTGCCGTTCGTATGGCACATAATTTTTGTTGCTTTTTTATAATAGATTATTTAATGACTTTTTGTAACATATTGTGTTTTGACTATGTGAAAAGAACTGATACTGAACCTTATTATAAACTGTATTCATGTGAATCCAACTTTATTATTATCCAGGACAATTATTGTGGCTTGAAACCTGTTTTAACTTTTTTGTCTTTTAAAGAAGACTTTGGGTATATATATATATATATTTTTTAAAATAACTCTGATGGGAAAAACTTTTACACGCAACAGAACAGTTAATGAAGTGTATATATGGAAAATATTTATGAATCACCTATCGCGATAGAGATATTGTTACCAAAACATTTCATATTTTAGTAATAGATTATTGGTAAATGTTCTGATGAACGTGAAATAAGTGTTAATAAATACTGAAGTCTCTGTTCTTTATTTTTCCACCATTTTTAAACCAGTTTAATGTTTAGTTGTGTAATTTATAGCACTATGTAACACTTATGTTAAGGGTCATGGGGAAGCTCTGGCCAATCCCAGCTGACCTCGGGTGAGAGGCGGGGTACACCATGGGCAGGTCGCCAAATTATCACTAACTAACACAACCAACCATTCACACTCATATTCATAAAACAACTGTGGGCAATTTAGAGTAACCAGTTAATTTAATCTGCATGTCTTTGGTCTTTGGGAGGAAACCCATGCAGGCACAGGGAGGACATGCAAACTCCACACAGAAAGTCCCAGTCATCCACGAGATTTGATCCCAGAACCTTCTTGCTGTGAGGTGACTGCGCTAACCACTGTTTTTTGTTTATTTATAATTTATTGATAGAGAGTCTGCTTATTACTCGTTTTCTTCCCACACATAATCCCTGCAAGTCACAGTTCCTGTTGTGATGTGATTGGCTAAGGAGAGCCCCACCCACTTCCTGATCATTCACAGTAACATTTAATTTTGGGGGGTGGGGGGGATTCTTGTGCCTCCTATACAGTGCTAGTAATGGCTAATAATGTAGATGATCTCAGACCTGTCCTCTATCCAGAACATTTTAAGCTCTTTTATATTCTCTGGCTGGCGCATTTAATTCAACTCCGACCACAGAGTTCAAACCTAGAGACTGAGCTGATCATTGCATAACTTTGGGTTTGTTTTTTTAATTTGGAAGCTTGTTTTGCTCATCATCTTGTTGAAAGCTCCATCTATGTTCAAATCTTAGTCTTATTTGATGCACAGCTCATTACTGACATCTGCTGAAGAATGACTGTTCTTACATCATTCCTGGGTCAGTTCCAGTGTATCTTTGAGCAGCTTTTGCCCTAAACCAAGACCAGATTGAAAAAAACAAACAAAACTTTTTCATTTGATTAAAAAAAAATCATTTGCTTATTATTCTCACTCTCTGGCATTCTTACTGACTCACTTTCAGTAGACACATTAAATCCTTGTCGGTGTTGGATCTGGAGACAGCAGGGTTGGAGCAGACCAGTTCATGTCAGTAAACAGGTGAGCCTAATGTGCCAAAAGGAAAATAAGTAATGTTAATGACTGATAGTGCACCTAACCTGTAAAATATTCTTCATTTCCAACAACAGCCAAGATCCCAGAGGGAGAAAGAACAGGTACCAGGACATCATTGGAAATTTACTACCAGACACTGAACTTATTTTTACTTCACATTGTATTAAAAAGGGATTCTGACGTCAATAAAGACCTCAGCCACCCTGGACACCACCTTTATAATCTCCTTCGTCAGGCAGGAGACACAGGGCAAGATTTTTCAAGATGGCAGCTCCCATTTCAACCAACAAGGCTTGAAATCCACTCAATGGCAGTAAATGGTGCAATGTTGTCTCCTCATGTATTGTAATTTTTGTTATTGTTTTACATAATTGGTCGTCTTCGTCAGGCTTGGGAATAGAGTTTTCTGCTTGGGGCTCCCACCCTTATTAACAGTGCAGTGAAGAACACCCACACTCCATAATGGCATGGCCATAAACAACAACTTTATATTTAACATAATGAGACACCACAACAGCTCTTTCACCATTCATTTGCACAGTCTTTACTCATAAGCATGACGTTATTCTTCCATCAGACGAGCGCTTTGTTTTTGGCTTTTGGTTGTGCGCAGACTTGATCAAATAAAGATTTACACTAGTTAGACAAACTCGTGAGTAGAATACGAATATGTTTTTATGAATTTACTAGGTGTTAATTTTTTATTGCTTTTATTTATTTATTTTTTTTTTACTTCCGAGTGAATTTAATTTATGAATGTGAATGGACTCAATGTAGAAAATAAAGCAGTGTTTATCACAGGGTTTGTTTTGTATTTCTATTGTCAACCCTCTGTCTTTTATAGTGGCACACAATGCCGCAAAATAATTGAGAAAGGATGCATACAATAGTTGTGCAGCTGATTACACAGACATTGGGGCATGTTTTACCTTTCTTGTGATGTGATTGGAGTAAATATTTTAATAGTTTAGCATCTGAGATCCTGAGGACATGTACAACATTACACTCTTCACCTGAAAGGTCAGTTTTACTCCTTTTTTCTGTTTGTAAATGGGATTTAATATGTAGCCTCTGAACACAGTAATGTTAAATTAGGGTTGTTTTGTTGTTGTTTTTTTGCATTAATGAAGATTTTTGGAAATGTCTATGAGTCACTGATTTGACACAGGCTATAAAAAAATATAATGTTAATGTTATTGCTATTTAACAGAATTATTATTTGTAGTTTATTATTGCTGATCATTTTTCAGTAGAAACTGGTGATGAACAGTATAGAAAGTATTCAAACGCCTTTAATTTTTGCACATTACATTGTTTTACAGATTTAATTTAACAAGGATTAAATTAACATTTTTGGCTTTAATCAACATAAAATTATGTACAACAAATACCATGCTTTTAGAATTTTTCTTTTTTTGCAAATTTATTTAACTGACAATTCTAATAAGTATTCAGACCCTTTATTCAGTACTTTGTAGTATCACCTTCAGCAGTAATCACTGCTTTGAGTCTTCTATAAGTGTTGGATTTTGGGCATTTTCTCCTGATCTTCCAGGCAGATCCTCTCAAGCTCAATCTGACTGGTTTCTTCTGAAACCATCTCCTTGAGCTTTCTCCACAGACAGGTACAATAAAATGCACAAAAATCTGAAAGGTTCTGAATACTTTCCAAACCCAGTGTAAATGTAAAATATCAGAATAAAGCCTACACATCACAGAGACAGCAGGTTTTAGACGCTGAACATATACGACGTCACATCATTACCTCACTAACCCACATTTTACATAGAGTGACGTCAGTCAGCTAAGTGAATACAGGAAGTGTCCACAGGGCCAAGTTACGCCAACAGAGACGTTTGTCATTATACAAATCTTTTGTCTTAGGAAAAGGAAAGTGCAGAGCTTAAGTGAGGTAGAAGGTGAAGCAAACAAAATATTAAGGATAGCAATGCAATGACAGTCCTCAGGTCAGTTTTACTCCTTTCCTCTGTTTGTAAAGTGAACTGATTTGAAATGCAGTAGGATATAGAAGAAAATAAAGTTAATGTTATTGATTTTGGTAGCCATTTTACACAGGTACTATGTGAAGGCTATGATTACTGATTTAGCAGTAAAACCTGATAATTGTTTTTCTTAAAATATGGTTTAGAATTTGTTCCCCAGATTGATAAAAAAATAGGCCTTTGAACAGTGAATTTGGCATCCAACTGCTACAGAGGCACAGGTAGCACTATTAGCATAGGTAGTATTGTAGCAGAAGAGAAAGATTGCACACCTGTCTGTGATAGTGACTGTTAAACTGGCTCCTGTAATCTAATAACTTACGTTCATGTAAATATCAGAGTGCAGAATACTCCTCTAAAACCTATGTCTAAAATGTCAGTTACATGTTTTTTTTGTGTGTGTGTGCAAAACAAAGGCTAAAAACCAGGAAAGCAAAAGTGAAAGATGACTTTGTAGCCATCAAAACCTGTCCTAAGCTTGTACAAACAAGTCATGGAATAAGAACCACACCGAATTATGAAAGCTTGATGAAGGAGGAGTTAGCACAGCAACACAAAACAATAAGAGTTAGAAAGAACTGTGTGCTGGACCAGGAAGACTCTTTATACATGTATTTTATTATGGATTGAGGAATGCTGGGTTTAGTGAGTACACTTTACAGTGGTTAAAATTAATTAATCTTTAAAGTTGGGAAATGTTTGTGTACTTAAAACTTTGCAATTTTAATTGTAAGATCCTTCTTTAGCTGCATTAACCTTCATTTAAATTTTTACTGATGAGGTTTCATGAAGATCCGACACTCTTGTTGGCTAAAAAACAACAGTATCAGCTGGAAAACAGATAGAGGGAGGTCTGGTGGTATGCAAAATCTAAAGTAACCATAAACTCCAACCTGTAAAACATGACTCTGGAAATAAAACATTTTAAAACTTTAGAGTACCTGGTTTGAATCCTGAGCTTGGGTTCTCGGCCAAAGGCAAGAAGGCTCTGTGTTCGATCCCACGGTTGACCAGGGACCTTTCTGTGTGGAGTTTGCATGTTCTTCCTGTCCCTGCATGGGTTACCTCCAGGTACTCTGTATTCCTCCCACAGTCAAAAGACATGCAGATTAGGTCTTCTGGCTACTCTAAATTTCCCATAGGTGTGAGTGTGAGTGGTTGTCTGTGTCTTTGTTAGCCTTGCAATAGACTGGTGACCTGTCCAGGGTGCACACTGATTCTTGGCTCCATCTTCCCGCGTGACCCACAATGGAGAAGTGGCCTAGAAAATGGATGGATGGATGGATGGATAGGTATCAGTGTGCATAGTAAACATAGTAACAGCAGTAGTTTAAGATTTACAGCAAATGCAAAAGGTATTAATCAACTTTACCCTTGTCAATATTAATAGTACTCTGGGCTTAATACGGACTTCATTTTTCAAGTGTATGTAAAGTTCATTTTAATCTGAGCCACAAGATGGCAGTGTTCTACAAGTTATAGCTTCTATGACTTCAATCTAACGCTTGATAATAAATGGTACGACATTGGGTTTTCCTTTTATTTATTTTTTATCTTTCCATCTCTTTTAAACCGGAAAGTTCAGTACAGAGTTCAGTACAGTAGCCTTTAGTAGGATGTTTCGACAGGTAGGACGAAATGACAGAAAACCGAACCGCAAGGACTCCACATGATTATCCTCTACAGCCTGCAGCCTTTAGGCCTGTGTAATGTAGGAAGGCTATATGAAGGTTATTTCTAAACAATAACTGACAATATCAATATTTGGAGTACTGTAAAAAAAATCATAATTTTACAGAAAATAACTTTACATATAAATAGTAATTTCTTATTCTTTTAAGATTCCATATAGAACTCTGTAAAATTACAGACATTGTCTTTACATTAATAAACCAACTATTTTTTAAGTGCTATGCCAATAATGGCAAAATAGTTATTTCTTATATTTTTACAGCACAATTACTATATTGTTTATACAGTATTTTCTGTTTTCTTAAATATACAGACAAAAGTATGTAAAATGACAATAATTAACTGTAATTAAATATGTAACTCATTCTATAAAGATTTATGTCTAAACTAATAGTTCAACTCTTTCCTGCATAATTTTCAGGTAAATATTATTAGTTTGTGTATTTTTGTCGGGAAGCCGATCGAAACAACCTTTCAATTTCGTCACAGCTGGATTGCCAAACATAAGTTTTCTCAGGGAGTGAGGTATGGGATGGAGGTGGGGAGAATGGACTAAGGGGAAAAGAGGAGGAAAAGGTCAGCATTAAATTCAGAGTACAAAGATAATGCAATAGATCAGGGACCAAAGAAAGCTATGAGATTAGCCGGAATTCAGCTACTGCTCTTCAGGCAGTATTTGGGGGGGGATGCACGAGGATAGGAGAAATATTTATTGTTTTATATAGGCTAAGTAAACGTGGATGAAAAGTGGGGTTTGTATGGGTTCCTGCCCACACAGGAATAATAGGAGAGGAATGGGCAGACAGGGCAGCAATAAATAGCTCAATAAAGAGTGTGTTAATTTGAATGTGCCCTTGGACAGAATGGAGGGGAGAAACTGTGTGGCAGAATGGGATGGTAAAGCATGGCAAAGATGTGAGAGGAAGAGAGGACAGGAAGGCAGATTAAAATTTTTGGAGGTTCCCTCCAAAATTATTAGAAAAGCAAGGCCAATAAATTTGCTTTTGTTATGCATTAAAGACATTTGTGTGTGAGATCAAAAGATGAATATGAGAAGTGAGAACAGCTCTCTGGTCTTCCCTTCTTAACTAAAAATGCAGTCTTCACAGGCGAAAGCCGAAGCTTAAACTGAGAGTAGATATCTGGGGCTACTTAATGATTAAACTATCAATCTTATGTGAAACACCTGGTAACAAGAACCACCTGTTGCTTGTCATCTTCCAATACTTTAGCTCACTTGAAAAACAGGGTGGTTTGATTAAAAACATTTATCCTTTTAACCATTAGTCCATGTGTAAAAAAAAAAAAAAGTAGCACAGAAGTATTTCATTAGACCACATTTAGCTTTGATTACGGCGCGCGTTCGGTGTGCCATTGTTTCGACAACCTTATACAACTTGTAAAGCCACACAGCTGTTTAGTCCCAGTCCTTAGTGTGGAAATGCAGTTAATCTCGCTGTAATCAGAGCTGTGAGATCTACTGTCGATGTTTTACTCAGAATAACCACAACATTTACATAACCACAGGATAGCCTACGTCAGGACAGGCGGCTCCTGCCGGTGGTCCTCTTGAGGCTTCGTGATCGGGTGACAGACGCATAAACGTGTGCAAGTGCCACGCTTTGATCAGTTAGTTACCGGTCTGTGGTAGGCGACAGAGAAGTCCTGTATTAGTTCAAGCTTTGATCTAGTTTAGTTTAGTTTAGCTGAGCTTGATGCATAGCGCGATGATGAAATCTTTGGTTTTATTTTATGCCGGCCTGATTTCTGCTCCTGTGGCAGGTGAGTTTGTCACAGTTTGTCACAGGCCCAGCGTTGTTACGTCAGCGTTTCATTGCAAGTGTCGCTTCCTGTATAAATGTGGGTTTTGTCAGTGTATGAGAATTTTTCTTTTGTTTATTTTCTCACATTCTTATATTTCACTCCACATTTGTAACTTCTATAATTAAGTAGTAGTATTGTATTAGTAGTGATTGTGTTATTAAGAGTAAGAGGATTTTTTGCTGAAATCAGATATTTTATTTGTGTTGACCCGCTGTACACATTTGAAACAAGAAGGCTAAATTCAATTCATTTTTTAAACCTAGCAGTTGTATCCTCTTTGGCTATTATTTTGCACACTGAAAAAAAAAGCATTCACTGAATTTACTTGATTCAAATGTGTTGCTGTTTAAGTTGCGCCATCGTTGAACCCAGTTCTCGAATCTTCTTTGAAATCTCTGGTTGCAGTTGATGCTCTCACTGCCTGCTTTTCAACTTCTTCTTCAAAACCGGAAACCAGCATGTTTTTTGTCCTTATGAATGTAGTAGTGCGTAGTTGTAGCCACGCCCATCTGTAACCCAGGCAAACACTCTCCAGCCTCATTACTGTAACAGTACTGGTACTGAAGACGGCTAGATCTGTCACCCAGAAGTCAGAGATTACACATACATTTCAGTTTAAGTTATTTAACTGAAGATGAAGCTGTGCAGCGTTACCCTGAAGATCTTGCTATTTGTATGGTTTGTTTCTGGCTCTCCGTCATTGGGTGAGTTTGTCTCCGATATCCATCTGATAACTAATGGGTCAGGTTTATGGTGCATAATTTTACATAAACTAACTCTATTTCGTTTATCAACTACAGTAAAGCACAGGAGTAGTGAGTTAACTATACGTGTGTGGGTGAGAGAGAGAGACCACAGTAAGAAGGAAAACAAGGAAGATATAAAAGGCAAAAAAAGTATATATTTGTAGTTTATTACATTTTTTGCATGTGTTTTTACTTTAATTATTCTTAAAATCTTAAAACTAATAACACAACTATTTTTAATGTCTTTAACACAGTCATAAATCATTCACAATTAATGTGAGAAGAGCCGGCTGTGTGAGAGAGTGGAGGAAGACAGACAGGCGGAATTATAGCTGCATTATAACTGAGTCCTGAACACATTAGATTTAGTTCTGCAGTAACAACTGGGTAGATCTGGAGATA
>JAQMYM010004384.1:0-13867 GCA_030014255.1 Parauchenoglanis ngamensis | reverse complement strand
CTCCCTCACACACACACACAGAGACAGACACGCACTCCCTCACACACACACACACACACACACACACACACACACACCTCATCCCCGATCACATGACAGTTTCACATGCTTCCTCAGTGGTGGCCACATCATCTTGAACAGGAAGTGCTGAGGCGGTCACACAAGCACGCAAAAAAAAAGCGGATATGAACCGACTATGGTTGAGGCAGGTAAACAGGGTAAATGAATAAATTGAAGATTGCCTTTTGCAAAAATGTGCCACCAGAAATCTAATAAACAGAAATGCAGACTGGACTGGTGACATGGAAACCTGGACTAAGAAGAGAGGGGGTGCGAGACATAACATTCCATTTTACCATCGACTGCGACTTCATTTTTAAACACAAGGATTTAAACAGAGTGTGCAATCATAGCGAACAAACTAATTACAAAACAGAAAAGATTATGGGGGGGGAACATTCCAAAACAAATACTTAACACCAACAGAGAGCTTCGAAATGTGTGAAAAAGGTAGAAAAACCAAAGATATTTCAGAAAGTGTGAGACACACAATGTGAATAATCATTGTGGGCAGATTGGCTGTTAGAGGTGTTGTGAAATGGAGTTAGGTTAGCACTAAAAAGGACAAAAAATAAGCACACACGGAACTTGCTGAAAATATGATGATCAATTTATAAAATGTAATAATCATGTAAGCATTATAATTGTTATACATGTATCTAATACCTTCCTACCTACACAATTACCCACCTCCCTACCCGACCTCTTGGACTTTTATCCAAATATCAAGGGTAAAAACATGGCCAGGAGTTCTTAAGCTGACAATATGTATTCTTAACTGATACTTATAAAATGACATGATCATTAACTTCAACTAAATTCCCCCAAAAAACTGGTTGACCAGGTTGGCAGAATGAAACCAAGAAGGCCACGAGCAGCAGGGCTCCAGATGGTGACTAAAATGGTTGACAATGCAACTAGATTTTTTAATTTGCGACTAGTTTTCAAATTCCAGTCGCCAATGGCGACGGCCTCTCACAATCCAAGAAAGAGTAAAAATAAAAACTAAAAAGGCAAGAAAAGTGGCAGCTTTTAATTATGTACATATGCTCTCAACCCACTTCTGTCTTTCCTGCTACAGTATTACGTGATTAACGCATGGATCGATCCAGAGCATTGTTGACAGATTGGTTTGTATTTGAATTGCATGGAAAATTTTGTCATTAGTGGGAAGGTTGTGTCAAATCGTTGTGTTGGAAACTCTTCACGCTATCCGGCAACCTATTGCAGTGTGATCTAAAACAGTAGAAAAATGACGAACTATATGAGGGACATTCTGTTTTACATCCGTTATACTAAACAATAAACAGTTTAATCCATGTGGTGATTTCTAGCTTCGTTCTAACATTCACTGCTTTTACTTTTTCCGTCCTAACTTTTAAGTGTAACAAACGAAGTGGCCAAAAGAAAAATTTCAGACTTTTTCTCAAGGCCTGCTCATCCAAACCCTGCCTTGTCTACATCTGAACGAACAGAAACTGATTCAGTCAGTGGATCATCTGAGGTACAGTCATCACCGCCGGACTGTATATGATTATTAACATCGGATGATAATGCAGTGCCGTAAACAGAGTCTTCTGCACTCAGCGCTCCGACGCCTGGGAGACGGTTCCAATTAGCTTGGTTACAGGAGTTCACTTGGTTAAAGAATGACAAGGGTAAATGTACTGCAGCTTTTGTGCACAAGCAGGACAAGAAAATGCTGGTAAAACAGAATTCATTAGTGGTATGCGCCACTGTAAAAAGGAAACTGTGAAGAAGCATGGTGATACTGAGAAGTGACAATGATAGTAAGTGCAGTATACTGACTGGCGCAGTGATGCGGACATTGTAATGGTTTGTCTCAGTGACTGAACCATTAGCAAGATGGTAAACATTTGTGGCATTCATTTCATATTTATAGTGTTATTTATTCTTGTTATGTGTAAGACATTTTCAGTGTTCATATTTCTAGTGTTGTTTATTCTATCTAAAATGATCCAGAAGTGACTCTGTACTTGCTTGTTAGCAAATATTTGCAGTCTGTGCCATTCATTTTGCTGTCAAGTATAAGATGGTGATTGCAATAGCAGGTAGATCGGACAGCTCAGATAGGAGAAAGAAAAGGCAGTGTGCGGTAGACTAGAGATAAAATGTGCCATGTAAGTATTTTTAAAATTATTTCACATTTGGTATGTGATGGAGATTCTGACTCCTAAAAAAAAAAAAAAAAAAAAAAACACCTTTTGGCTCCTAAATATTTTGGGTTTAGGAGCCAGTGGCTCCTAAAGTTGTTGTTTTTTTTTTTGTCTGGAGCCCTGAAACAAAGATCAACACACCAAACAAGAGAGAAATGAAGGACAGAACTACAAAGACTCAACCCGTACAATCATTTTAATAAAACGCAGAGTTACAAAATTATAAAGTAAGGTTAATAAATGACACTTAACATGTGTTAAAAATCATTCAATAGAGATCCGTTTAAATTTTTTCGTCTTTTCAGTTTTAAAAATGATGTTGGGGAAAAAAACAGTGATAACGGTCATGCGAGTATGACTTTGCATCCGCTAGGTTTTGATTAACTTTTAACATGCACAGTGAAATTGCGGTAGATGTACGAGCTTGAGCCTTTCTTTCTTGAAAATATAGCACACCTGTAAAATGTTTCTTGGATGCCCATGTTCATTATACCTATGAAATTGATACAGAATAGCTCAACCTAAATTCAAATGAATGGCACTACTAATAAATTCATCTTTTCAACAGGTAGTTGTACTGATATCCTGAATGCACAGTGCCCTATGCTTTTAAATTAGGGGGGGGGCTGCAGCATTCTTTGCGAGGCTGAACAGCACACGTGCACGCACGTGCGCACACACACACACACACACACACACACACACACACACATTAACTATCTTACCTTGTGCATTACTTGTCCAAAGACCTTGGAGAGAGAAAGAAATGAGGAAAAACAGTGTTAATTCACACAGGCTAAAACTAACATCTAGATAGTTTAGACCTCTCGTACAGAAAACCCAAAACATCAACACACCAAAGTCAAGAAAAACACAACTTCTCTTCTATAAAACATAACACACACACACACACCTCAGCTGACACTCAACTCACTGACACACACACACACACACACACACGTCTCAGCTTTGAGAAAATATTAAAATGGAGCTCTTATTAAAGGAAACTACAGAAACAATAGATTTAGAGGCACAAATGTAATAAGAGAAACAACAGAGCAGAATTATATCACTTTTATCTAGGCTGGGTTTCTAGTCGGACCTTCAAATGTGTTCAGGCATTTTTATTTATTTTTTAATTTTTTTAAAGTTGCTCTGTTTGTGCTCTTTTTGATATTAACCTTACTTAGACTAATTTATATCGTCACACATAAATAACGACTCCATTCACACTTCAAACTACTTCATTCTGTGAACCTATTTGATTAAACACACTCATAAAAGGAAAAGTCTTGTTTCTTACCTTTTGTACCTTTACTATGTACCTTTCACTTGAAAACGTGGATAATATACAGACCTTTAAAAATAATTAAAGGGCATGCCTGAACCTTAAGGTATACCCTTGATTGTAAACACCCCAGGGACAAGAACAAGTACATACTGTACGCTTATTACTGAGAGTGCAACATGTGTAATATTAAACTAGTAATATAATGATAAACGTTCGTGTTTTCCCTCTGAGCCCAGTCCAGCTGGATTGTTTAACTCCTAGGAACACCTTTGCATAATCAGTGTGTGAAGAACAGACAGGTTAACTCACCTAGCAATACCAAGCAAGGAATAAAACCAAAGCGAGAACGCTGCATTCTGTGACACGATCCTGAACCCGAAGAGACGCGACTTTGTTCGAGTTAAAAGCTCCAAGCTGTTTGGTGAACGAACAGAAAAAGAAAGCACAAACACCTACTGAAACCCAGGTTTCGTCTAAGGAACAAGCTCAAGAGAGAGTTTCGGTTCGAGGTCTAATTACAAACATCTACCTGCTTCCCGCTTGGGTTCACTACACAGGGTGTGTCTGTGTCCTATAGTAGGGCACTAAGTGCTGCACAGGTAGACGTTTGAGATTGAGCCCGAGCCCAAGCCCAAAACCAATAACAGGCTCACGCGCCACTAGAGCGAAGCCCCGCCCACCGCTCTCACCTTAACGACACTGGACTGTGAACGCCTAATTTAGAAAAGCAGTTTTGTCACGTGGTGTGTCCTATATCACCTGCCGGTCTGGATATTTTGCATCGATTTTCCGGGGGAATATTGCATGAAACTGGTATATCCAACCATCTGTGCATGTATATGCATACATTTACACGTTTACACGCACACGCACACACTCTGTTCAAAAAATGTAAAACCATTTTGGAGAGAGGAATCTCTTCAAAGCTGGAAAAACCAGTTCAGCAGGAACCCAGTGTGTATTTGAGAGAGACAGAAAGGTCAGGAATCCAAAACTCTGATCCTTTCTAATTTTATGACAAACATGGAGTAATATTAACCGGCAAATAATAATATTAGTAGTAATATTTACCAATTTTTTGATTTGCTGTAAAATCTTTGGTGTAAATTTCCCAGTTTGTTTGCACCTCTTGGCAGATCACTGTACAGAATCAGTATATGCCCAAGACTTACTATTGCTTCAGAGGATAATTTCACCTGGATACTGTACACTTGTAACTGCTGCTGTAATCATAGTCTTCATGATGCACATACTGAACATACCTTCAACACACTTAGTATTGTTTGATGTCATAGGATTTTGGAGTCTAATTCCTCTGAAGCATTTTTTCCCTGATGTCATCACACGTAAATTTTCCTTGACACCATCAGCTCTGTCTCGTATTATTATGGATCTACATACATTTGTACTGCTTTGTGGCACTGTCTATTGTTAAAAGCACTATAAACATAATAATTGAATTAAATTTTGCACATAATTTGGTGACTATCGTGTTTTAAGGCTCTCTCCTGGTGTGTAGCCTGCACCTGTGTTTGCTAATGTTGATGTTTCTTAACAAGTTCTCCCAGGACACAGATATGATTCAAGCAGGCTTGTTGTGTCATGTTGTTGTGTAATGTGTCATGGAATTTTCACTACACACTGAACCTAACAGGAGGCTGTACATTTGAATCACCATTTGTAGGTAGTTTCTGTTTTGTTACCCTTTCATTTTAGTTTCTGTGAGTGAAGGATTTTCATGCTTGTAAGTCATATGAGTACACCTATTTTATTTGCCACTCCCTCTTGTTTTCTTCCTCCCTTTAACCACCCCCCTTCCAACTTGCTCACAGATTTGCATTGTTCGTCAGAGATAAAAATAGCAGGTGGTGTGTATTGATTACAGCAGCGATACTCAGCTGCAGTACTCGGAACCTATTACATTGCACACTTTGATGCTTTTCCTACTTTAAACATACTTGAACAGATCATATAACTCTTTAATAGAGCCCTTTAGTAAAAAATTGGCCTCTTCAGGAAGTGTGTTGTGTGTTGTATGTTACCAACCCTGGTACTGGTGTACCCGTTGTCCTGCACATTGTTCCCTTTTTCACCTGCTTCCAAAATACCTGTTTCAAATAATCAGCTAAAAGCCATTGCTGAGTTGATGTGGGTGTGTTAGCACAAGGAAAACCTTTGTAAGGTCATACCCTCACATTGGGTTTTGATACCATCACTATGTGGATGACACTCAACCCATATTCTCTTTTCCTCACTCAGACACTCATGTTTCGGTTCAGATCTCATCATGTCTGGATGAGGAACCAGGAAGCTCATCAGATGAAACTTAGCCATGGAGAACCCAGACTACCTTGTCGTCATAAGAAAAATATCTCCAGTGGCTAAAATGATGATACAAATTCAGGGAACACAAAAGCATGTGTTTTTATTTTCTTTTTATTAAACCTTTCCCACTGTATGTTATGAAATATTCCATATATGACCATCTGGGATGTCCACAATGTTGTACCGACTAGGTACATTCACTCATGAAATAAAGACAGCAAGGAAAGACCACATCTTTGTAACATTCTCATTTAAAAATGCATTTATTGTATGACACCCTATGACAATCAGAATTTCAATGGCATGATTTACCTTATGTAAATCAGCATTATGGATGAGCATGCTAAACCTGCACAGCTTCAACCCAACTGACTAGATGTCATTAACATCAACTAGATGACACTGTTATAGGGTCATATAGGGTACACTGGGTTGTACTGCAAAAAAGAATTTCTACTTTGAGGAGTGGGTTGAATATAAGAGTCAAATTATGTGTAGGGTCAAAAATGGCTTCAGGGGTTCTCCAGGATTAATTCCAACAAAACTGAACTGCTGTTTGTCCCAGGTGATTTATCCATATGTTAGGATCTTGCAATCTCCTTGGACAACTCTCTGATCTCCCCTTTGATCACTACACATGACCTTGGGGTAACCATGGACAATCAACTGTCCTTTTGCTCTCATGTTGCTAATCTGACATGCTCATGCTGGTTTCTCCTTTACATCAGAAACATTCAACCATTTCTATCCACACAGGCCATTCTGGTGCTTGTTCAGTGTCTTGTCATTTTGAGATCGAACTACTTCACCTCACTCCTGGCAGGTCTGCCCCTGAGTGCAATTCGACCTCTGCAACTAATCCAGAATGCAGGTCCATGACTTGTTTTCTACATAGCTGCTCGCATCAGATTTAAAACAGTAATGCTTGGCTACAAAGCCAAAAATGGACTGGCACCCACCTACCTTAAAGCACTTATTACACCCCGCACTGCACCACACTCCCTCTGATCCTCTGGTACTGTTCGTCTGGTCCCATTATCTCACAGGGTGCAAGGGAGGCATGCATCATGACTCTTTTCTGTTCTGGCACCTAGGTGGTGAAATGAACTTTCCTTAGATGTCCTAGCAGCCAGGTCACTGACAGTCTTCAAATAACATTACTTTTCCTTAAGTACATAACTTAGCACTTTAATTTAAATATGTATATATGTGTGTAGTCTGGAGCTTCTAACAAAGTTTTTAGACTGATAATATTCTTAGCATTGCACCTAGTGCACCAGTATCAGGATGTATTCATTGATAGAGGCTTCAAAGCATTTCTGTAAGTCACTCTGGATAATGGCATCTGCAAAACACATAAATGTAAAATGTAAATGTAAAACACTGAGTTAGCTGGATTGGATTTTTTTATTTGACATGATCAAGGATTTGTCTGTTTTTTTTATGGTATTGTTGGACTTGTTAGCAAGACAACACATCTGTCAGATCAATCCTGCACAGCAGCAAGAGTAGATTGCACATTAATAAACATTACATGCACACCAATTCACAATTTAATGCATACAGTATATTGCATGATTACAATATTTATAAGAATTGAAAGGCTGTATACATATTTATAATCACAACTTTGTCAGATTAAACAATTTTAAAAATGTATTTTTTTGCCAGCAGTGCAATGAACTGAATGATTTTACACTTCTGTCCTTAACAATTCCTTTGCCAGTTATCAGGGCTTATATGAGACAGAGAGCAAACAAAGGTGATGGCATAGACATTTACTACGGCTATTGACATTTTCCTCAAATCTTTTGAGCATGCAGGATAAGGCTTGTTTTGCCTAGCTGTCCATACAGGTCAAGAGCATCAGGTTAGTCTCACATCAAAATAAAGAAAAGGTGTGATCACTGTGATTTCATAAACTGCTGATCTCCTGGGAATTTCACATACAACAGTCTCTAGGGTTTACACAGAATGGTGTGAAAAACAAAAAAAAAAATTGTGTGAGCAACAGTTCTGTTGGTGGAAACACCTTGTTGATAAGAGAGGTCAGAGGAAAATGGCCAGATTGGTTTGAGCTGCCAGGAAGAATCTCAAGGTGGTTGCACAACAAGTTCAAGTTCAAGTTCGAGTGGCTTATATTGTCATTTCAACTATATACAGATGATACAGTACATAGTGAAATGAGACATTTCTCCAAGACCAAGGTGCTAAATATAAGACACCACAGAAATACAAAAGTGCACGTGTGCAACAGAAGACAATATAAAGTGCATGTGTGCAAACGTGCAAACATAGCAGAGACAACAAAGTGCAGGTGTGCAAACATGCAAACACTGCAAACAGCAGAACAACAGCTAAGAACAAGAATCTGAGGCTATGGGCACAGGATCATTAAAACATGTTTCATAACTCACAGAATTTGAAGGCATCTGTTTCACTTACCATTAAAATTGTGGTTTATAATAGGCTTTTCAGGGGTTTGGGTTGCCCCAAAGCCCACAAATAAATAGAATATTTTCTCCACCGCAGATAGCACTATAGTGAAAGTTGTTTTATTTTTAGTGCCACAAACCACAATTCCAACCAATGTGCAAAAAAATCAAAACATGTCAATTTGTTTTAGATCATTATTTACAGTGCAAAAGGTATTTACAAGTACCGCCATGGCCAAAAGTTTTGAGAATGACACAAATATTAATTTTCACAAAATTTTCTGCCTCAGTTTTTATGATGGCAATTTGCATATACTCCCGATTCTTTTGTAGAGTGATCAGATGAATTGCAAATTAATTGAAAAGTCTCTCTTTGCCATGAAAATGAACTTAATCCCAAAAAGACCACCTCTCATAAAAAGACCTGCTGACATCATTTCAGTGATTCTCTTATTAATACACGTGAGAGTGTTGATGAGGACAAGGCTGGAGATCACTCTGTCATGCTGATTGAGTTAGAATAGCAGTCTGGATGCTTTAAAGGAAGGTGGTGCTTGAAATCATTGTTCTTCCTCTGTTAATCATGGTTACCTGCAAGGAAACATGTGCAGTTGTCATTGCTTTGCACAAAAAGGGCTTTACAGGCAAGGATATTGCTGCTAGTAAGATTGTACCAAAATCAACTATCTATTGGATCATCAAAAACTTCAAGGAAAGAGGTTCAATTGTTGTGAAGAGGCTTCAGGGCACCCAAGAAAGTCCAGCAAGCACCAGGACCATCTCCTAAAGTTGATTCAGCTGCGGGATCTGGGCACCACCAGTGCAGAGCTTGCTCAGGAATGGCGGCAGGCAGGTGTGAGAGCATCTGCATGTGCGGTGAGGCGAAGACCTTTGGAGGATGGCCTGGTGTCAAGAAGGGCAGCGAAGAAGCCACTTCTCTTCAAGAAAAACATCAGGGACAGACTAACATTCTGCAAAAGGTACAGGGATTGGACTACTGAAGACTGGGGTAAAGTCATTTTCTTTTTTTCATCCAGAAAAAAGATTGTACAGAGAAGAAAAGGTGAGCGCTACCATCAGCCCTGTGTCATGCCAAGAGTAAAGCATCCTGAGGCCATTCATGTGTGGGGTTGCTCCTCAGCCAAGGGAGTGGCTCACTCACAATTTTGCCTAAGTGCCCAGCCATGAATAAAGAATAGTACCAAAACATCCTCTGAGAGCAACTTCTCCCAACCTTCCAAGAACAGTTTGGTGACGAACAATGCCTTTTCCAGCATGATGGAGCACAGTGCCATAAGGCAAATGTGATAACTAAGTGGCTCGGGGAACAAAACATCGAAATTTTGGGTCCATGGCCAGGAAACTCCCCAGACCTAAATCCCATTGAGAATTTGTGGTCAATCCTCAGGAGGCAGGTGGACCAACAAAACCCACAAACTCTGACAAACTCCGAGCATTGATTATGCAAGAATGGGCTGCAATCAGTCAGGATTTGGCCCAGAAATTGATTGACAGCATGCCAGTGGAATTGCAGAGATCTTGAAAAAGAAGGGCCAACACTGCAAATATTGACTCTTTGCATAAATTTAATGTAATTGTCAATAAAAGCTTTTGACACTTATGAAATGCTTGTAATTATACTTCAGTATACCACAGAAACATCTGACAAAAACATCTAAAAACAATGAAGCAGCAAACTTTCTTAAAACCAATACTTGTGTCATTCTCAAAACATTTGGCCACGGTTATACACAAAAAACAACCACTACTTTCAGTTTCGCTCCATCCACACACTACAAATTTCTCCTCTCCTTTCTTCAACAGGTGGAAGGTCAGGTCTTCATTATTTTGTCTTTAAAGCGGAAAGGGGAACAACATCACAGTGCAAATTACGCCCTCCATCTGAGAAAATGCTGCTATATCCTGCATATTTGTTATTGAGGTAATCCAAAGGTAACGGAAAATAATCATACATTAATTTTGTGTTAATTAGATTAAATTACTGGCTACATTTTTTAGCAGGTAGTTAGTAATTGTCATTTCCCTTGTATCTACAGCAAAACGTTATGTTTTCCAGGGAAACCCCCTTTTCTAGCGAAGTGGTACACTATGCTACACTATGCATGCGCAACTTGGCTCAGCACGGATAAACATGCCGGAGTGGCGGCGTCTTAGTTTATTTTCACCTCTGTTTGGTGCATACAAAAAAACAAATAAACAGAGAAGACAGAGAGAGACGTGACTATCAACAAATAGTTATGGGCAGATGGAGCCTGGTGAAACACGACATGTAACAGTGACATCTAGTGGATAGCAGAAGTAATGGCAGAACGTTGTACTATGTAATATATGGATAAAAGATATACGTGAAGCATAAACTAATGAATGTGGATATTGATCAAACTGATAAAATCAGATTGTATGTTTGTGTGAGTTTCACTTTTAACCAAATATAAGAATAAATAACTTGTTGATATTGTGTATATGTGAATCCTGTAGGGAAAAAAATATTTCCATGCACACACTGGTATGTAAAAGTATGTGCAAAATGTGGAATGATGGTTCATACCATGGTGGAATGAACATGCTTATGAAACGGAGTGCTTTTGTGTGAACAGAAAGGGGTTACACACTGATGCATTGATGAGGTGCTTTTATTTGTATATGCCAGCTCTTTTGGGCAGAGTCAGCCCTTTTACCTTCAAATGAAAGAACAAGATGTGTGTGTGTGTGAAATTAATTCAATTAAATCAATTAAAGTGGCTTGTGCAGACACCTTCTGGTCGTGAAGGGGACTTCTGGGGAATTCAGGAATCTTACCACTTGGGGGACGAAGCTGTTACAGAGTCTAGTTGAGCTCGTCCGGATGCTGCGGTATCTTTTGTCAGACTGGAAGCAGATGAAAAGTCCACTAGTGCCTGGGAAAGAAATTTGGTACTCCTGACAATCTCCACCACCAAATCCTCAATGTGCAGTTGGGAATGGAGAGCATGGGTCTTCCTGAATCAACAATCATTTCTTTCATCTTTTCCATGTTCAGAAACAAATTGTTGACTTTACTCCAGTTCGCCAGTTGCTCTACTTCCTTCCTGTGGAGCAGTTCTTGGGCACAGGAGTGACAGTGGTGGCCTTGAAGCACCTGGGAATGACCATCTGTCTCAGTGAGATTTTGAAGATGTCCATGAGGACACCTGCTAGCTGGTTCCCCCACTCCCTGAGCATGTGCCAGAAATGTTGTCTGGTCCTGCAGCTTTGCGTGGGCCCCTGAAACCCAAAGAAGTCTGCCGTTTGGTGGCTGGAAGTATGTTATCTGGGCTTCCACTTGGGCCATGGGCAGGTGTGTCCCCCAATTGACAAGACAGAATTGATTTGGCCTGCCCTAGACCCAAAACCAAAAATGGTGTGAGGCAGCTCATGGGGCTGACTGGATATTATCATAGGTTTGTACCTAATTTTGGAATTTTAAATCACAGGTGTGCTTACTGACCTCACTAAAAAGGGAGTGCCAGATCAAGGTGGAGGGAGAGAAGCACCCTATGCTGTATATCAGCTGAAAGCTCTGGGTGAGGGAGAATAAGTACAGCCTGATAGAGACAGAATGTTTGGGCATCAAGTGGGCAGTCCTCATCCTCCAATACTACCTAGTGAGGTACTACTACCTTTTACCCTCTGTTTGGATCACTCCCTGCTCTAATGGAAGAATCCACCATCCACCTCGAGAAGGATGCCAAAATACGGATCACTTATTGGTATCTACCACTTCATCCATTCAAGTTCATGGAGGTCCAAAAGCCAGGGGCTCAGATGATGGAGACCGGAAACGTTTAGTTGCAGTTATTGCTGCAAAGGGGGGTCACACCAGATACTGAAAGCAAAGGTTCACATACTTTTGCCACTCACAAATATGTAATATTCAATCATTTTCCTCAGTAAATAAATGACCAAGTATAATATTTTCATCTTATTTGTTTGACTGGGTCCTCTTTATCTACTTTTAGGACTTGTGAAAATCTGATGATGTTTTAGGTCATTGTTATGCAGAAATATAGAAAATTATAAAGGATTCACAAACTTTCAAGCACAACTGTAGGTCACCTCTCCTGCCAAGGCAGGGGTAGTCAGATGCAGGCCACATGGCTCCCAGGCCTGAGTCAGGCAGTGGGGGTATGTGGTAACAGAGGCATGGTCAAGCAACAGCTGCAGACAGAGAGCAGGGGGGTTGAAGCACGAGGTAATACGTGATGATTCTCACCTTTGTGTGTGATCACAGTCAGTTTACTTATGTGTACTTTGTTCTTTCAGGGAAAAACAAAGAAAACACTGTGAACCTGAGAAAGAGGTGACAAAGGTCAGACATAATATGCATGCTCACCCATGCATGAGCATGAACTTGGAAAGTGTTGCTAAATTTGTGTGAGATGTAAGCTCCAAAATATTGGCACAATGTTTTATTATGGGTTTTCCATCAAGTGAAGAAAGCATACTAAAAAATGCTAGTGAGGAAAATAAAGTAGCCCAAAGCACTTTCAAAGTATGTTTCCCAAGTCCTCTTTCCCATCCACCTTCATACACCCTGGGTTCTACAATCTCTTATGTTTAACCCTAACCCTATGTTTCTTGCTAGTCCACAGCTTGGAACTTGCTACCAAGCATTCCACTACAATGAATGTGTAATTTGTATGTGAAATAAAACTAAAATAAAACTACTGCATGAATTCTGAACTCTGAATTGTCTAAAGGTGTGAATGTGAGTGTGAATTGTTCTTTGTGCCTGTATTAACCTTGAGATAGATTGGCGACCTGTCCAGGATGTACCCTGCCTCTTGCCCAAAGCCAGCAGTGATTGGCTCCAGCTTCCCCATGACCCTGACAGATCAGCAGTATACATAATGGGTGGGTGGATGGATGGCTGGCTGGCTGGATGGATGGATGGATGATTCTTCATCGACATTGTTCGGTGTCCAACACAGACTTTTACTTAATCCTCTTGTGCTTATAGGCCTCATCCACTGCATCTTCCCAGGGCACTGTAAGCGCTATGATATACACAAAGCACAAAGCACAGTAAGGTCTGGCCTGAGGTTTGTTGAGGCAATCATAGCTGGGAAGTTCTTTGCCACCACTAGTGTCTACATCCTTATGTAGTAAAATTTCCCAGTTTGGACACCGGGGAAATCACCTCCAGATTATGTACGTTGGAGGTAAATATAAATTTTTGAAAGACTTCAATGGCCATGGATGGATTGTTAGGTGTGATGAGGAATTGAGATGAAGGGGGAATAGGGGGTGGAGTAGAGGTAATGGTAATACAAATAAAGCTAATGGTCAGGGAAGCCAAAAAGGTAGCTGGCTACTGCTAGTAAAGGAACACTTTGCTTTGTACAACCCGAATTCCAGAAAAGTTGGGACATTCTTTAAAGTTAAAATGAAAACTAAAAGACCAATATCACTGCACAACAATTTTTTTGAAAAGTCTTGCTTCCTGAAAGGTTTTTGCTGATGGTGACAGGTACCTACTGGGTTGCACAAATATAGTTTTGGTTTTACTGCATCACGTAGGAACTCTGAGAAATAGACAT
>JAQMYM010004383.1:0-13870 GCA_030014255.1 Parauchenoglanis ngamensis | reverse complement strand
GGGAGGAAACCGGAGCACCCGGAGGAAACCCACGCATGCACGGGGAGAACATGCAAACTCCACACAGAAAGGCGTGGTGACCCGGGGATCGAACCCAGGACCTTCTTGCTGTGAACTAAATTCATTTTAGTTCTGTACATGCATATAATTCACATAAATGAATACATATGTTATTTTTATAGAATTATAAAAACATTACATTTATGTTATTGTTCTCAACAAAAATTGTTCTCGCATCAATCACATTAATATTTCAAACCAATGAATGTGTGCCTATTATTAGCATATCGATAACCATTAAAGCTTGTACTGCAGTCATTGTATATTTATCCAACTCTTCCTAATGCTTGGAAGAAGACTCAATGGACCTACCTTGAGAATGTGTTGAGGCCTTCTTCTTCCATATCCTAAAAAAAAGAAAAAAAGAAATGGCATTCTGAGAACTGCTGTCATCTGTGACACATCTAGGTTCTGCTGGTAATGCAAATATCTATATTACATATTCTACTTTTAGGCCCAATTATCTATGAGCAAACAAAGTCCTGTTTTTACCCAGATTTAAGACCAGTCATGATCTCTCTGTGATTTAACTTTTACATACACGTTATCCAGTGTTTTACAGACTGAAGAATGGCTGTACTGTAAACAAGTTCCTGTCTTTTCAATAAAGGGAATTCAATCACCATAAAAAGATTCAATTATGAAGAGGAGAGTCTATTGGGGAGTACAGCTGAAGTAGCTGATCGATGTAATCTTGCATAAGGACTCCGTGGTGAGTGATTATGTTGCAGCTTGAGTCTAAAGCCAGCCTGTCCTTCATTTATTTATGAGAAGGTCAGACCCACAATAGTAAAACCTTTAGATTCAGAGTTTTATAATGCACTGTTTTATCAAAAGTGACAGCATGGACAGACATCACTGCAGGAAGTGATTTTTTCCTCACATTCAAATGCACTCTCTCACTTTTGTAAGCAAGGCAATGCTCATGAAAATGTTACATATTGATCCTCCTTACTGTATTACAACAATAATTAAGATAGAACCTGTACATAGGATTGAATAACCCTGCAGGTTCCCACATCAGGAATTTAGAGGAGTTTTGCATAAATTGGGATAGAAATGAATAGAATTAAGCCTAACCCTAGCTTTTATTTTGGTTGTCATTTTAAATTACAGGATTCTTTCACTGTCTGGACTGATCCTGACTTTCTATGGTCTCTTTTGTTATTTTTAAAAGGTCATTTTATGCATCATTGCAAGGGAAAACATGAAATGTCATTATGCATTAGGGAGGCTGGGTTAGTGCATTAGGGAAGCTGTGTTGGTCTTTAGAAAATGATTTTTAAATCATTTTAAAAACTACACTGACAATAGCATATCCATACTTTTTTAAAGACAGTTTACAAATTTCCACATTTCCCCAAGTCTGGAAATTGCAATTTTTTTTTAAACCATACCTTTCAAGACTACCCAGATCTGTGCAAAAGTTATTTAATGTTTTTCTTTCTATGATGGCCAGTATATTACTATTTTACCTAATAGCCTCAGAGATACTACTACTAATATTTTTTTTTATTATTCTTTAAAATGATACTAAATTATTAAATATCACTTTCATGTCCAATATTCTGTTGTATGTATTAATTCCCTATTGGGGTTAGTCCAGTATGAATGAATGAATGAATGAATGAGTAGTTCAGGTCTCCACCTAGTGGTTTAAATATATACTCCAAAAAACCCTGACCATAAAGCAAAGAGAGTCACCACCACCTGGTGGAAACAACATGCCAAAATCCATCTATTGTTTTCAGAAATAATTTTAAATTACAATGAATACAGGAAAAACAAAGTATGATGAAGTATGTATATCTGTGCATCGTGGCAAATATATATGATCAACAAACTGTATGCTACAGAATATTGGAGCAAATTAAATATATGAATATGATAACAAAGTACAGACTTTCAGCTTCAATTTGAGGGTATATACTGTACGTCCAAATTGGGACAGTGTAGAAACTACAGCACTTTTTATATGTGTCAATATCTTATGGACAGATGAGACAAAAATCAACATGTACCAGAATGATGGGAAGAGTATGGAGAAGGGAAGGAACTGTTTAAGAGCTGAAGCATACCCCTTTTTGGCCTGGGTCTGTATAGATGCCAGTGGAACTGGTTCCCCTCTATTTATTATTGATGCAACTACATATATAAAATGTCCTTTAATTACTATACTGTTCAACTAATTTGGATGCAAATACCTCCAAGTAAAGCTAAAAGGTGTTCAAATATTTAATGTCAACTCTGATATACTGTAATACACAGCTAAAACAGTAATTCCTTTGTCAGTGTCCAAATATTTATGGACCTGACTGTGTACACTCACCACTTTATTACAAACACCATACTAATTCTGGCTAAGACAACATTTTTGCCCTCAGAACAGCCTCGATGTTCATGCCATGAATCATTCCAACATGTTGGAAAAATGTTTGAGATTTGAGATTCTGGCCCATGTGGACATGACAATTGTTGCAGATCTGTCAACTGCCCATTCTACACCCATGGCAGGTTGGGTCCAGTCGATTCATGTGTCACTATCAGTGTGTGTACACTCTATTACACAGTATCAGTGTGTGTACACTCTATTACACATTATCAGTGTCTGTCATACCCAGGAATCGTGCTTCACTGGCCGTCTCCTGGTAGGCTTGCTGCGTGGCGATAGTGAATAGATGGAAGAAGAGAGGAAGGGTTTCTGTAGTTTGTGCTCCATCAGAGTCTGGGTTTTTTCAGCTTCTGTCACAAACACACACACACACACACACATACACACACCTCATCAAAATAAAACAGCTCTTTCTAACCAGTCCTCCACAAAGACTCATATTATACATGTCACTAATTACATTTCATAGACCATTTCACACCTAAAATCTAAATTAGGATAATGAACAGGAGAATTATAGTACCTGAAGCAACTTGAGGTTGTGTTTCCACATGAAGATCACTGCCTGAACAGGAACAGCATGTACGAGCCTTCTTACCTTTGTCTGAACAGATTTTCAAAACATCAGGTCGAAAGTTACTACTGTTCAGAATTTATACGCATCACGGACCTTGTTGCATACGTCACAGCACTTAAATAAAAAGATTTTTACTTTTATTTCCAAAACTGAACATTCTTGGTACGTCAGTGTGCGACCAGAGACCATTACGGCAATCAAGTTAGAAAGTGGTAGCTCAGTGGTTAAGATGTGATTGGAAGGTTGTGAGTTCAAATCCCAGCACTGCCAGGCTACCTCTGCCAGGCCCTTAACCCTCAACTGCTCACTTGTATAAATGAGACATATGTAAGTCGTTCTGGAAAAGGGTGTCTTCCAAAATGACATAAATGTAAATGTAAGTTACTAATGTCAGAGATAAAAAAAAAAATCTAATTTACCTTCTTGGGCAATTTCCCAGAAGTCCAAGGCAACTTTAAAAGCCTGTGCTACTGTAAGTGTGACTGCCTGGGCCTGCCGGAGACACAACAAAGTGAAGTGTTAGCCTCTTCGCATGAGAGCGTATGAGCATGAGGACATAAGCACATGAGGAAAAGGGCATGATAAGGACATTAGAAAAAGCACATTATACTGTTTTCCACCAGTAGCCCACTAGATAAAAAATATTCAGTACTGACTCATTATTCTCCTTATATTATGTTGGTGGGGGAGGAAAACAGCAGGGAATATGCAATGGGATTCTTTTTATGTTCATGTACACAGCTTAGGAACAAAATAAAATATTTTAATAAAATGGAAAAGATTTGAGTTGCATTTCCTATGGTTTGTGGTGGGAAAAAAGGAAGTTTTACTTTTGACAATATATCTACAATACATCCAGTACTGAAAGATGTTAATACAAAAATAAAATGTGAGTTTATCATGTAACAAGATAACAATAAAAGGGGGGGGTGAAAAGTAAAAATGTCAAAAGTTTTGTTATGACCCACTTGGTCACCAGACCTGATTTTAAGAAGACAGGTTATATCAGGATTTGTAATAACAGATACACTAAAAAGGAAAGGCAAAGACTGGCCATTCACGGGGCCATTTTTGAAAAACAATCTGCAACTATGGCCATAGATCATAAATTGTAATGTGAAATTGAAAATACCTTATCATAGTATCTATATTTTTGACCGATCTGTTCCGTTTTCATATGGACCAGGGTTAGGGTTAGAGTTAGGTTTAGGGTTAACCCCAACCCTAACCCTATCCCTAGGTGGCCACGAAGAAAAGAAAATATCAGACATATTGTGTTCAAAACTGCCACATATGACACGTGAATGAAGAAAAACTTCAAGATGGGTTTCAGAAAGGGCAATCAGAAAATGCAAAGTTTCTAATATGATCTAGTTTTCTTTTACTATTAATAACACTGCACAACAATGTTTTTGAAAAATCTTGCTTCATAAAAAGTTTTTGCTGATTATGACAGGTACTTACTGGGTATGCACAAATATAGTTCTACAGATATTACAGATATATATATAATATATATAATACAAATCTTCAAACCGCTTGTCACTAATAACATGTCTGATCTGGGGGCCAACAAAAATGCCCTCTTTGATCTTGGCATCAGTTATTTTTGGGAACATCTGTCTTAAATGACGAAAACCTTCACCTTCCTTGTTCAGTGCTTTCACGAAATTCTTCATGAGTCCCAGTTTTATGTGAAGAGGATGCAAAAATATCTTTGCCGGGTTGACAAGCGATTCATGTGCCACATTTTTCTGTCCTGGAACTAACTTTTTACAGAATGGCCAGTTCTGTCGAGAATAGTGCGACTCTTTGGCACGGCTGTCCCATTCACAGATGAAACAGTACTTTGTACAGCCGAGTTGCAGTCCTAGTAACAGAGCAATGACTTTAAGATCTCCACAGATATTCCAGTTGTACCTGGTATAATGGACTGTCAACTTGTGCAAAAAATTTGGTTATATCATGATGTCGGCCTCGAAACACAGACATTTTAGTACCTGGTGACAACAAACATCATTCCTGCAGTCTCGAACCCAGCAGCTTGGCTTTTGCTTCTGACAGACCCAAATCTCTGACCAAATCGTTCAATTCGGACTGTCATCAGATGTGGATCGCCTCATGAGCGATATATACAAATATGAGAAAAAATCATGACACAACTGAAGTTTTCTTTTTTATGTGATATTCATGATCAGCACCCACAAATATATAAGAAACACCCAACAGTGTTCAAGAAGCAAAAACTTTGTTGTGCAGTGTAATGGATGGTTGGATTAGGGGTTGTTCAGATGTGAAGTTTACTGGTTCTTACAGGAATGTTACTGCAGAGAATTAGTTAAAATGACTGATTACTAAAATCCCCTGATTACTGAAAAATGGTGAATTACAAGAAGTACAGATAAAGACTTCTGAGTTATTACTGCTGCAATATCAGTTTGAAATACCTAAATGTGAACAAGAATCAAAGAGTACATTTAAAGGATACATAAATGTAACCGAGAGGCTGTTTAAAATTCTGATGGTTAATCTGTAAACTGGTAAACAGAAAATGTTTTTTTTGCCCCCTTCCTCCACTAATATTATATGTAAACAGTGCTCTTAATTATTCGGATTTTTTTTCCAGACAGTTTTAATGTTTCTAATAATGTGTTATGCCGTGAAGCAGAAATTTATCATCATGATAACGTTTCTCGCAACATTACCGGATCTGACAGCAGGTTTAGGCTGGTTGTTAAGGTGGTTAACTCGTCGTGTTAAATGAGCTTAGTTACGCTCCTGCCGCTTGATTAAAACAGCCGAGCAATAGTAATTACACAAAGAACTGCCGCTTGATAAACACGATCCAGCGACAGTTGGTTTTTAAAAACTGAAAGGCAAATTTCATCGTGTATGGAGCAAAAACACAAAAAAAAGACCTGAGTTACCCCCCGACCCGACATACCACTCGATTTGCCTTGGCTAGTTTACGTGGTAGTAACTCGCTAAAACTCCCAACAAGTGATCAGAGCCACAAACTTTCTTATCCGCACAGATAAATGAACTTAAGCGCCGGATCTACACTGCTCGGTTAAACAATATTACTCATGAAAGTGCGCTAGCTAACCAGAAGCGACGCTCACGGTGTTTGTAGCCTGAATGCTAACACTCAGTGTTCGGTAAGCCTCCGGGTTTAGGAGACTCAATGCACAGCTTTCCTGGTTGTTAGCATATTAGCCTAGCTAGTTAAAGCCAATGTTTTGTTTTTATTGGAAATAAGCCTGGAATGGAACTAATCTCAAAAGCTGTTTTATCAGCTGCATTTTATCAAATACAATTTCACGCCAAACGCAAAATAAATATTTCAAATGGACATACCTATTGGCTCTTTGAGGCTGACAATATGGCGTGTCTTGTAGACAGGCAAACAGGTTTAGCCGGTGAATAGCGGGGAGAAAATCATCCGCACCTCTTGGCGGCGCCATTACATATTCATTCTTTTTAAAATGTGGGGCTTCAAACAGTTTTTGGCAAATCAAATAACTTTGTTTAAATCATAGACCTAATCCCAATTCCTCCTTGGCTGTACCCTTACTTTCAGAGTTCCCTGGACTGGGCAAGTGGACCTTCATAACAGAGCTACAAAGGGTAATGTTTGAAGTCTTTTTCTAAGAAATGGTACTCGTTGCATAATTAGCAACTATTATAGTGATGAGTCTAACCAATTTTGCAGAATAGAACAAGATCATATTTCTGTTGGATAATTTTTCAAGCTTCATAAATGGGACAATAAATTATTGTTACTCACAAATCATTAAACCACGATACACAAAGTTCTATTGACATCATGAATAGTGAGTTTTCTGAAATTCTTTTTATAACAGAATTACATGTTCCTTTGCATCTACATTAAATTAAGACATTTCAATTGATTAAAAAAATTGCATGATTATTTGTGAAGATATCCTACATTTATGGGCTTCTTTCTCTGCATGGGTAGCCATTTTACATTTTACTCTGCCTCTGTTTGCAAAGCATTCTAGGCATTTTCTTCTACCACTCAATTTGAAGGGTAAAACAAAAGGAACACCCTAACCGACACGGGACAGCACAAAATTGCTGGGTAGGGCCAAGCTAGGGCTAAGAGGGGAATTGGGATTGGGCCATAGAGATAAAAGATAGAACACAGTTGTGCAGTTGTCTGTTACACAATGCAAGCCGTCATGCTGTTACCAATATCAAACAATGCTTCTATATGTGTAGAACCATTAGTGGCTGCAATAAGACAAAATGTCAACATTAATGGGATAAAGACAACAAGCATGGAACACAATATCAGTTTATATGCTGACAACATTTTACTCCTCTTGCAAGAATTTCTCTCACTAACATTCACTACATGAAACTATCCACACAATTGAGAAATATTCCAAACTTACAATACTCAATTAACTGGACCAAATCTACTATGCTCCCTCTCAACATTAAAGTTTCCTAAATTACAGTGCAATCTCTGCTTATCCCCATAAGCACTGACTACATAATTTTTCTTGATGTCAAACCACCAAGCTGTCAGACCTCCGTAAACTCAATTCTTACACATTACTGAAGACCATAAATAATTATCTCCAGGTCTGGATAAGCCTCCCCTCACTCTCATTGGCAGAATAGCATCCATAAAAATTACATACTACCCAAAATAAATAAATTACTTATTTTCAATAAAATAAAATGAAACCATAAAATGACCTCCCAGAATCAAATTAACCACCTTACAAAGACCCAAATATCATGATGACTTGATGCCCCAAACTTTCATCAATATTACCTTACTAACCACCTCCAACATATAATCAAATATATAAAACCCTGTCAGATAAATGAGATATGGCTAGAAACTGAACAGGCACTATGCAAAAAGATCAGAATCTCAGCTCAGCTATTAGCATCACCCCTGCCTCAAAAGCCCATCAATTGCAGCAACTCTAATAGCTTAGTGGAAATTTTATAAACTATAAGTTAACCTCTCCAACACACTCCCACATGTGGCAGAACCCTGAGTCTGCAAACATAATGAAGATAAACATCACACATGAAGTTAAAAAGCATTACACATCTTAAACACATAATATGTCAAAACAATACCTTTACATCATTTCCATATCAAACCAAGTGGCATTGACTAGAAAATAAACATTTCTTCGAATTTCTACAACTCTGATCCATTATATGCTCTAAAATCAACCTAAAAGAAACACATTAGGCCTTCCCCCATTAGTATCAGTATTTGTGAATAGCTCACCACTAACTAAAGACCAGTCCGAAATACACTACTCAAAAAAATTAAGGGAACACTTAATCACCATAGTATAACACCAAGTCAATTAAACTTGAAAAAACTAAACAAAAAAAAAACAACCAAATAAAAAAACAGACCGTGGGAAACAAGAAGAGGATACATGTAAAGTGATATACTTACATTTTATCATCTTTATCCTTATGGCTATTTACTTACATTGCTCTGACATTTAAGCCATTTAGATCATAATTTAGCATGATGCAAAATGTAAATGAACAGAAAGTGTCCCACTTTAAAGTATTCACCCTATTTAGCTATTATAATTGTGTTAATTGTCTTTCTTAAGATTTTTGACCACCCTACAGGGTTTTGGCTTCACCAACCATATGGAAAATATATGTGGGAAACTGTTACACTGTAGTGATATGATCCATAATTAAACTGTTAAAATATTTCACATTTAAACATGCAAAAAGCACACAGTACAAAAATAGTTTGCTTTATGGGTCCTTTCTGTAATGCATATAAAATATTGTACTTGGCACCTATGACACTGTTCATAGACAATGTACCACCAGAGAGAATCCTGTCCAGAATTTATGGACCATTATGGTTATCACTCTCATTTCCTGTTTGCACTTCATATAAACCTTATGGGAACTTATGTGGTTATGTGGTCAAGCATTGGCTGTGAGCAAAGTGAGACAGTAGGTTGAACCAACAAGTAATGAGTGATAGTTCTCACCTTCGTATTATTACTTGCAGCCTACTTATATGTGTGTTTTTTCCATTCAGTACATTCCAGTTTCCCTGTGAGCCTGAAAGAGATGGAGATTGAGAAGCCAACATAACACACACACTTAAACATGAACTCCCCTGCCTCTGTTTTAGACATCACCCTTGGCCATATCTAAAAATATAGATGTTTATCGCCAGCGAAAATGTTATCCCTGCTTTGTCAATAAAAGTAGTGTAGTTCATATACCATACAGTAGATTGTGAAATTTAGTAAGACTAGCTACTAGTATTTCCAAAACAATTGTTATTCCTGCATGGTTAACACAGAACACGCGCGCACACACACACACACACACACACCATTATACATGTTTATAACAAAGGTAAGAAACAGAACTGACCAATTATTATCAGGCATGTTTTTCATTTCCATTTGAAAAGGAACAAGGAAAAAGGATAGGTCTAGTTTTGTAGGATACAATATAATTTTAGAAAAAATGTTGCTAGCATTTAAAAAATATTTTCAGTGAAACTGTATTTTTCAGTGGAAGGGTATTTTATATCAATAGTATTGTGGTAAGATTGGTTAACATTAGCTTGTGGCTTAAATGACAGAATACATTTCATTTGAAAAACAAACTGCATCATACAAGAAAAATATACCAGCTTTTACAGAAATCTGGAAACCCTAGCAGTACTCCAACCATAATAGTACTTTGTAACCATAATATTTAATTTTGACAGACACACATCGTCACACATCTATTGATGTTGAATAATTATACAAAAAAAAGGAAAAGAAATTAGTCTAACAATCCACTAATCTTTCTGTACATTTCTGTAAATTAAATGATCTCTGTAATTATTGCTGTAAATTATGAATATTGTAATAATACCCTTGGTATGATTTCACTGCCTCCATTGTCAATATCTATTCACCTAATGTCTGTCTGACATAATGTAAATAGAATACATAAGGGAAGAGAGAGAGAGAGAACTCAGTCAATAAGTCAAATCAACTACAGAAGTAGTTATTTGTACGCTCAACAATTGCAATTCCAGCAGTGTCCCCTGTGCCAGAGAACCCCTCCCTGGAAGCCGGCCCAGGCCCCACTCATTCCTCCTTAGCAAAGCCACCTCTAAGTACATCACATGAGAACTGGCCCTCTACTTCAGTCGTGTGGGGATCCCTCAGGACCTGTTCACTGACCAGCGCACACACTTAGTCTCCAAGCTCATGGTAGATCTGTGCTGGCTGTTGCAGATGAAACATCTGCAGACTTCAATCTACCACTTGCAGACGATTGGGCTCGTAGAGCATTTCAACCAAACTCTGAAGAGCATGCTACATTGGTGGTAGAGGAAGAAGGATGAGACTGGGACCTACCCCTGCTATATGTTTCCTTCACCATTTGGGAGACTCTCCAGACATCCACTGGCTTCACCCCTTTTGAGCTGCTGATTGCAGCTCAATTGCTGACCAATGGGCCCGTTAGATGTTGCCAAAGAGACCTGGGAGGAGCAGGCATAACCTTACAAATTACTCAATGAGTAAGTAAAAGATATGCAGGAGAGGATTGATAATTATCCCACTCATAGAAGAACACATGCAAGCTGCCCAGGCAGAACAACACTGAGCCTACAATCACACTGCTCAACCATGTGAGTTTAAGCCAGGTGATTGAGTACTGCTGCTCCTTCCCGGCACTGCCTGCAATTTCCTGGCACACTGGTAGGGTCACTATACAGTTGTTGAGAGAGTAGGCCCAGTCAACTACTGCCCGCAACAGCCGGGTAAACAAACTGCAACTCAACTTTACCATATAAACCTTCTGAAGCACTGCATAGGGCCTGTACCATCATCATCATTCATCTCCATCCTGGACCTGACAAAGGGCTATTGGCAGGTATCTCTCACCCTTGAGGCTTGGCAGAAGATGCCCTTCAGCACCGCCAGTGGCCACTTGGTGAATACCCCATTATCTTCATCAGTCAAACAATGACCCTGGCAGAATGACAATACACAATTATGGAACTAAAAACCCTGGCCATTAAGTGGGTGGTGGAGGAGCTTTGCTACTATTTCACTCTTGTCACTCATCACTCATGTCACTGGTTTCTCTCACCAGAACTTCTCGTTCCAGGTGAAACATCAAGTGGGAGCCCAGCATGGAAACGCTGACAGCCTCTCCAGGATGTTCATCTCTGGACCCAGTCTCCATCTACAGCAGGCTTGGAGCTGAGTGGGGCGCTGTGGCTGTACCAACAACACCCTTCTCACTCTCCTTGAAGACTTCAACCTCCCCCTTGACAAGCTTCTTGCCTTCATCCTCTTTCCAGTCTTCTTGCCTTCATCCTCTTCTCTATTCCTTCTCTCTGATTTTCAACAACTGCTTTCCCACACACAAAGGAGGAAATGTTCCCCAGCTTCAGATATCACTGCTATCCCACTTCACATCTCTGATCATCACTTAGTATCCTTTACCATCACCCTACCTACTCTGCCAAAAACCAACTGTCAACATTTCTTTTCCACTCGGTGCAACCTCCACTCTACCGCCCCTTCATCTCTCACTTCCTGCACTCTATCATACCTTCCAGACCCTGACTCCTTTTCCTTTCTTACACTGGACTGACACTCTTCTCTTCTCACTTTTCTCATTTCTATCATGGCTATCGGAAGTGTTGTGTAACAATCAAAAAGAATTAAGAGCAGCAGACAGAAATTAGAAGAAATCACACCTTGATACAGAGCTGTCTTCTTAAAGTGATCTCCTGTCCATCTGATGTAACTTCTGTTAAGACTGCCTTCTACAAGAAAAAAAGGTAGAAATCTCTGCACAAGAACCTTGTAATCTCCACATCTTTTATTCATTACTCAACCTATCGACTCCTCCTGCTCCATCCACCTTGACTGCCGGATACTTTTTAATGGGAAGATTACACAAATCTGTCAGACATTCACTCCCACTCCAATTCCTTCACTTCACATTAAGGATTCCCCTTCCACTTTACTGGCACAGTTTTCCAATCTTGCAACAAATGAGATCCTGCAAGTCATCTCATCATGTAAACTTACCACCTGCCCACTGGATCCTATCCCTTCCACAATGCTCTAGACAATTGGTCTTCAACCTCATCCACAAAGATGCAGTATGGCTGCAGACTTTCATTCCCACCAGGCAGGAATTACACCTGTTTCCACTTGTCTAATCAGTTCATCTGCTAAAATCAACTATCAAGAGCAGCTCCAATTTGGCTGGAAATAAAGCCTGCAACCACACTGGCCATTTGTGGACAAGGCTGAAGACATCTGCTCTAGACCATCTCTCAAGACCTTATCCCCTTCATCACCACTATCATCAATAGATGCATAACATCTGGCCATATACCAACAGCATTCAAAAGAGCCAAGGTTATTCCCATCCTGAAGAAACCCACTCTGGATCCCTCAAACACCAGCAACTACCAACTGATATCACCTCTCTCTTCTCTTTCTAAAATCCTTGAACACACTGTCTACAATCTCAGTCTCTACCTCTCACAGAACAACCTCCACGATCCTAATTAGTCTGGCTTCAAAGCGGCACATTCCACAGAGACTGCCCTTTTGGCTGTCACTGAGAAGCTACAAGCTGCTAGACCAGCCAAACTCATCTTGATCCTGATCAGTTATCAGTCTTCATCCTCCTTGAGCTTTCAGCAGCAATTGACACAATCAACAACAAGACTCTCTAGTCCATCCTTATGAGTCTTGGAATTCATGGCTCAGCATGGTAGTGGCTTGCTTCCTATCTAAAAGTTTGGTCATAGATCAAATTGTCCAGATGTGTGAGGGCCAGATGTAGGGTGGTGGCAATGGCATTATCTGTGGACCGGTTTGGGTGATAGGCGAACTGCAGGGGGTCTAGTGAGAGAGGCAGCAGGGTCTTCATGTGCCTCATGACGAGCCTCTCGAAGCACTTCATTGTGATGTTGAAGATGTCAGTGAGAACATCTGCAAGTTGATTTGCACATTCTCTGAGCACTCTCCCAGGGATTTTGTCTGGTCCAGCAGCCTTCCGTGGGTTAACTCTGTGAAGAGTTTTCCTCACCTTAGTGCAGCTTTTGACAGCATTGATCATGCTCCTTGATAGATTAGAAAAGGTTGTGGGAGTTAAGGGAACAGCCCTGATCATTATCAGTTTGTTGATATAAATGATGACTCCTCTACACATGATGAAGTTCGGTGTTCCACAAGGTTCTGTTTTAGGCCCACCTTTTTTCTTCATATATGCTACCTCTGGATAATATTATTCATAAAGATGGTATTAGCTACCACTGTTATGCTAATGACACACAGTTGTGTGTCTCAGCAAAGCCAGATGAGAGATACCAGATTAATAAAATTGAGGACTGTGTAAAGGACATCGGATAATGGATGATTAAAAACTCCCTTTTACTTCATTCTCATAAGACAGAAGTACTAGTACTAGGACCACATGCAGCTAGAAGAAAGTTTTCTGATTACATAGCAACTCTGAATGGCCTTTCTGTTTCACCATGTGCCACAGTAAAAGACCTTGGTGTGATTATTGACTCCAATCTGTCATTTGAAGCTAAAGTAGATAATATCACTAGGCCAGCCTTCTTTCATCTCAGCAATATTGCTATGATTAGAAATATGATGTTACCGCATGACACCGAAAAATAGTTCATGCTTTTGTTACTTCTAGGTTAGATTTATAGGGTAACAGCCTTAACCCTCGTATTATGTTGAAAAAAAATCACATTGGTTATGTTGCGGGTCATTTTGACCCGCACTGTGTAATTCCACTCAGAACTG
>JAQMYM010004382.1:0-13870 GCA_030014255.1 Parauchenoglanis ngamensis | reverse complement strand
TGTAATCCAATCTGGAAGCCTTTGAAGCATTTTCTGATTTGCCTCACAATCATTTAGCACCTGCAATCCCTTCACATATGGCATGGCATTGCTGCACACTGACCCCATTGTTAAACAGAGAATAAAATCATGAATTCAACGCAATACTGTCAACACAACACTGTGATATCTTTGTAATGTTAACACTGTCTCTGGGACAGTTACACTATAGATGTTGGATAAATGTTTCAAGAGCATCAAGCCGCCCAGCACCGGCAAGCATAACCAAGGAGCCAGCACTATTACAAAGCTTAGCATCCCAGCACCCACCACTAACATGAAGGTGAGCACATTTTATACCCTCCCCTCCTTATTATAGTAGGCCTGCACCATGAAATATTAAATGTGCCCAATATCTAAAATTCATGGCCAACAGAATTATAATTCATTTGTTGTGCTGTTGTAACGTATACCCTATAAATATTTTTCTTGAAACTTTGGAATGAAAGCAAAAGAAAAACAATTATACTGTAATGTCTGCCTTGACCATTTTTATTTTCATAAACAGAGCATAATCTCTGTAGTGACAACACAATCATCCTAAAGCTTTATCCAAAGCAATGTAAAATGATTAAATCATTGCATAAGTAGGCCTAATCTATAAACAGTATGCACTCCATATGAACCTCTATGGTTACGCACGATATGCTCATTTGCTAAAGCATTTTCCTCTTTTCTACCATATGGTATATTCACATTGGTTGTTAGAGGCCCACTCAGACAGAGCAAATAGAAATAAAGGAAATAAAAAAACAGAAAAAGCACAGACAAGAGTAGCCAAAATGATGAGGCACAAGAGAGAGATCAGTGCAGTCTTTCTAGTTACATTATACATCATTGTAACAAACACGGCTGTAAATCTGTAGCCTGCGTAACTATAAATACCTCAGATGACAATAGCCTAGCATATTTTTAAGGTTAAACATCAGTCCCCATCTCCCAATATTGAACACAGTCCTTTTCCAGGACACTTCATCCATAATGCAAAAATGAATTTGATGGTCCAGTTGCCAAACTGGATGTGAGGGGATATATCAGCAATGGCGTTATGTATTTGTACCAAACTTTGTAAATAAAGGACCCTAAGGCCTTCTAAGATATTTTGTGTAAATTCACTAAACTGCTCAACATCTAATCAAGTTGTTTTTTGTCTTGATTGCATTGAAGGTGCAAAGTTTTAATTATGGCAATACATTTGTGATTTCTCAAACAGGAATTTCTCAAATTGAATTTTAACAAAAACAGTTTGTTCACTTTTCACGAATTTTATTCCATAATATACTTTGGTAGAAAGAATACAGAGAACAACTTGAACAAAACTCATTATTATTCCTCCACATGGGACTCTGTCAGCCCATAGAATACTTTTTGAAAGTTGGCACAGTGATAGAGGACATTCTCAGCTATTTTCCCAGCAATTTTTATGTGGCTCTCTAGCATCACAAAAAGGGCAAAGTTGGATATCCATTTACAATAATAAATATGCAACAGAAAGTTGTACAAATGTGATTCCACTTTCCTAAGATTTGTTAGGTCAAACCAACGAGCACCATGATGTTAATTTCTACCATTCCGATTTTGTTCTAAAACAATTTTCTCTTCCTCTCCTGCAAACTTTGTTCAATCATCACCAAATTTGAATGACAGCATTGTGAAACTATCCCAAAAAAAGTTCTTTTTTTTTATATCTTGGACAGTTTGTTCATAACACTCAAAGAATTATGATGATGAAATCACCAAACAGGATGGATGTAAGGATGCAAGGCCTATCCTACTGGTGTAACCTATTCTGAGCAAATTTTGTGGATAAATGAAAGACCTCAAACTAAGGGTCTCCAGGAGGGTTTGTCTAAAGTCATGTCTAGGTGGTGCTATAATTAGATTTACAAAATTGCTCATAACTTTTTGAACCACTCAACATTAAATCAAGAGTCCTCTTGATTTCCTTGGAAGGGTCAATGTTGTTGATGTAACAAATTTGCAATTTCTCAAACAGGAAGTCAGGCACTGTTAATTGTGTCAAAGTTTTTTTGTTTCTTCTCCTACAAATTTTGGCAGGTAGTTTGGTAGTTTGGCAGATGGTCATGAGACTAGTCTGAAAAAAAGTTTCTCAGGTTTTTGATGTACAAGATGGTTCAGCACAACACACACATTAATTTGATTGTGAACCTGCCAAACAGGATATGAGGACATCTCAGCCATCGAATATTGACCAAACTTTGGAGGTAACTGAAGGACCTTATCCTAAGGTTCTCCAAGATGTTTTCCTTAAAATCAGTTGTAAGTTGCAAATATGTAAGCCTGGCCTTAACATTTGAAATCAAGAGTCTTTTTCAACTGATTCCCTTGAAGAAATCTGTAATTTCTCAAACAGGATGTCAGCCAATTTGAATTTTAACAAAAACACAAAGTTTGTTGAATTACCATGCAATTTGAATAAGAGCGTCAGGAAAGTAAACCAAACACATGTTGCACAGATTTTTGATACTATGGATCATTTGTCCATAACAGTCAAATGAATTTGACAGTGAAGTTGCCAAACAAGGAATGACACCATAGGTCAGCAATGAATTTGACAGATAGCCACCAAACTTTGGAGATGAATTTGTCCCAAGTCTTGGGATTCTTTTCAGATTTGGTCAAACTTTGGTATTAATACGTTTTGACATTTGTATATGGATAATGTTTTTGCATCTTTATAACAGCTTACTGAAAAATTTCCTCTTCCCAATTTCTTTATATGCGTCATTGACAAATAAGGGTTGGGAAGATGAGCAATATGAGAATCTTTTAAAAACTTGTTTTAAAGCATGCAACAGGTTTGTTAAAATGTACATCTTGTATTTATGATGGTTTTATTCACTTGAAATGACCTGACAAAAGGTTGATTGAATGCACCTGAAAATGTCAAGTGCTGTAACCACAAAAGAATGAAAAATAGTAAATATTTATCCCCCTAGAGTATATGTAGGTGTACTCAAAAAGGTATACTTCATTTTAAAATATCATATGAAAACAGATTTTATTAGGATAATGTCAAAATTACAATTTTGTGGGTTTTTTTTTTCAATATTAAGCATGAAATGATGAAAACACCTGTTTTTCTAAATCATATTTGGCACATTATGTAAAAAACTTTAAATGCTATTACACTGCAATAGAGGTTTACATTTTATTCCACATTAAATTTCCTGCATATTATCATTTTTATTATACCAGATGACACAAACCAGTCACCCATCCTGACCATGTTGCTTCTACAGTCAAAGGCCAATGTTTTTCTAAAGAATTTGGTAATTGGCCCTTACAGCAGGACCAGCATTCACTCGTGCTATGTGACGAGCAAAGATGACATCTTTGCCATATGTTAAATGCTGTTTATTCACCAAGTGCTCTCCAGAGCCATGTGTGATTCCATACAAGCTCATAATAATAGCTGTCTGAGGGTTATGATGCAACATCATAATGCTTTATGAGTGTAGTCATGTCTATTTATAAACAGCTATATAAACCTACGTCAGTCATTACAATGCATTATAAACACTTCATAAACATTTAAAATTGTGTTAATAATGCTCTGTGTATACTGCTTTCAAGTATTGGCGTCTAACAGAAGGGTTGTAGTAGCAGTCAAATGGAGTATCTGGTTACACCATTTAACATTTCAATTTAAAATCAAACTTGACCTGCATTATCATGGACATGACCTTGGTGTGGATATGTCATACAATTTTTAATGTAAATACTCATTTTTCAAATTATGATGAACAATGTTTTCATGGGGTCATACAATTTGACATGTACATCTTATCACATGTTATCAGATCCTACAAATGTCAAATTATTCTAAATATAATTTCTAACCTTGCCAGGAAGCAGTTGTGTACAGCTGAAGCAATAATGTACAGAAACATCTTTTCCAAGTATGGGCTAGAAGTCCCAATGGGAGACACCACCGATAGTGGTTGAGAACAACAGAGCTAAGATCCTGTGGGACTTCAACTTCCAGACAGATAAGCAGCTGCTGGCCAACCAACCAGACATAGTGGTGGCTGATAAGGAGCAGAAAACAGCACTAGTGATAGATGAGGCAATTCCAGCTGACAGTAACATTAGGAAGAAGGAGCATGAACAGATTGAAACGTACCAAGGACTGAAGGAACAACTGAAGCTGATGTGGCAGGTCATGTCCAAAGCACTTCCAGTGGAAATCGAAGCATTAGGGGCTGTGACTTCCAAACATGTAGAGTGATTCCAACAGTCAGTAAGCCCCAGTCAGTAAGACACATGGGTTGACATCTGGTTAATGCAAAGGCCATACTATATAATCTGTATAACTTCTCAAACCAGCATTTGAGAAGTTATACAGATCATATAGTATGGCCTTTGCATTTACCAGATGTCAACCCAACTGAAAAATTATGAGAGATTTAATACAACAATCTTTAACACCATCATCCAAACATCAATTGAGGTGATATCTTGTTATCTTGATGTGTGTCACACAAGCTAGGCTGAGCTGAAACTGTCCTGTGGAAGTCTGGTAGTATGTGCCACAGTGGAAATAAGGCTGGAATTTCACAGATGTGGTGAGGAGAAATAAGCTTTTTTTAATGACAGCACGCATTTTGAATATATGGAGTAGAGTACCTCCATGTTGTTTGAGATGTAATATTTCAAAATAAAGATCGAGTCTCCTTACAACAGTATCTAAAATTACTAGTAAAATTTATTAAATGAAAAAATAAATTATTTTGGCCATAAAATTCACTTTGCCAGCTATTGGCAGATATGGACCTAAATTATAAAATGATTATTAAATGTTTTTGAGAAGTCAGGGTTTGTTTGCTTGTGGGTGTGTGTGAGGTGAATCGATGGTGCATGGCTAATCTAGGAGTTGTAGTCTATCGTGTGATTAAAAATCATGTCCCCATCTGCATAGGGTCCACATACAACAATAAATTCAACAGTTCCTAGCAAACATTCCCCATTTCCTCAGCAAGTTGGCCTAGTTAGCTAAGAAAATTAAGCATTATTAAGCACTATTATCATTATTATTTCGATGGGTGAGTGAATACTTTTGGCAATGTAGTGTATATACTTACACATATACAGTACACTCACTACTACAAATAGGAATACCTGTCTGCCTGCTAATTTATGCAGTTATTCAATCAGCCAATCATTTGGCTAAATGGGCCAAAAATAATTGAATGATTGGATAACTATATAAATGAGCAGGGGTACATGTTTTCAACAAAAGCGGACAATGAGTGCATCTAGTCATTGATGAACACCAAGCATGTCACACAGAGAAACTGTTATTTACACATTGCTTTAAGTGTCTAGGCCTAAGTGCATGGAGTTAAACGAAGATACAGTTAAGTTCAGAATTATTTGCCCCCTAAAGAAATCACACAAAACCCTTAATATTGCCATGGAAATGACCATAAAAATTGTTAATACTTGTATTGCTTCCAAAAGAACAAAGACAAAATCTCCACAAAGTTTGATTAAGATATTCTATCAATGTGCTGAATTTTAACAATAATCTTTTTCCACAAAATTCATTATTTTACCACGCTTCTATTAACTTCACTTCTTGTTTGTTTGTTCTTTGTCTGGATCAAATCTTGTAATCAATTTATTAAAGAGATCATTGATAAAGAGCATTAATATTCTATCAACATCAGAAAGACCAGAGAATAGAGAATGTTTAGTAAATGTTTAGGAATGGTCAGTGTTTCTCTAAGGATTAAGGTTGGAAACCTGCAGAAGCTGACAACATCTTGGGATCCTCAAATCTCCAAATCTAATCAGACACCACCTCTATACCTATAACTACTGATTTGGAAGTTATGCCAGAAAAGTGACTCAAAACAACTAACTTTCAGAAAATACTGGTGACAAGGATGAGGGCCAGCTAGTTAAATATTCCATGCCTATTTCACTTTCCATATAAGTAGGCATCTACACCAAGGATAATGTCACCTAGGGTTGGCTTTTTAAAAGAATAATCTTTTGAAACTGCAACAACTACACAATAAACTAAAAGGAGTAAATAACCGTAAACAATCGAATTCTGTGAATATCACACATCCTAAGTCTGGTTGTAACATCTGAATAGAGTTTGATCCATCTCCAAATCATTTCTATGTCCAGAGGATTTTGCATACACTTCTGGCAGTGAGGGCATTCCTATAGTGTTCACTGGAAGCCCATTAGAAGTCAAATGAAGGTCACTTAAAAGAGCACACTATAGTGTTGGCTGATTAAAAAGGGTGTTGTTATCACAGCTACATAGATAAAGACATAATTTATATTCTTACAGGGCAGTGTCATGACTGTAGTTTTGCAATCAAACATTGAGTCATTAAGGTGTGTATAAGAACAATAATTTGATATTCACTCAAACTGTGTTCACATGTCATGTCACATGTCAGTTAAGACTTGAGAGAGTTTTATCACAAAAAACACATAAATATTACAGACATTTCTCTGAGAAACTAACACTGTCAAAATTATTATAATTGTTTCATGAATTTTTTTGTTATACTATAAATTTTTACTAGACCACTTTTAAAAAGTGACAACATAGTTGGGCATTTTAAAAGTGGTCATGTCACTGGTATCTGGTACACATAGTGCTTATTAAGAACAGATTTGAGCGCATTTTATGCACCGATTCATTTTCTCACTGCAGGGAAAAATCATACCTCATCATTATAAACATGGACTATTCTCTCTCAATGCTGATGTCACATAAACTGATTTAGATTTTTAATCTTTAGTATCCAGTTATGTCCTGTTAAATGACTGGTACTGAGCAAAGCCATTTTCTCATATGTTATTCCATCCTCTCTTTTTAGCAAACTTGAAAGCATTTCCAAAAAGGTCAGGGAATAATGTCAGCAAATTTAACTTCTTGGTATCTTCATGGCTATTCAGACAGAACAAATTTAATTAGCTTTAACACAGTACAAACAAAATCATACCAGTAATGTATATTTTCTATATAACTCACTATGAAGCGCAGGAGGCCGAGTGTGTTCTCCGGGTAGGCCTTTTTCTTACCATCCAGTTTTTGCACAAGCTCAGAGGGCAACTGTGGAGAAACAGGTATTATAGAAAACCAAGTACTTTATGATACACAAACAAGTATTCTGTAGTAGCCTCATAAGTCACACTTGCATAGTGAGATCACTGATGCAGGAGGCATGATAGAATCCCTCATAAAACACAAAACTTAAACATGATTGTGCAAATCTTTGAGCAGAAACAGTTTATAACAGTTGACCATTAGTTTCTTCTAAATACAATCATAAATCAGTGAATTCACTGTTTCAAGATTTGCACATATATCTTTGCACAAACACATTATTACACATTATTTCACTATTAAAATACAAACACATCTTAAAAGAAACACAGTGACACATCTATACTGTCAAGCACAGGGTGCCTCCGACCACAACACACTGCAGCGGATCGTGAGAGCAGCTGAGAAGATCATTGGTGTGCCTCTGCTACCCTGCAGGACATCTACCACAAACACTGCATTGGAAGAACTTGCAGCATTGTGGAGGACCAAACTCACCCCTTGCAGCCTGTTTGCTCTTTTGTCACCAGGGAGACGGTACATAGCATCCGCACAGGTACCTCCAGGCAATGCAATAGTTTCATACCTCCGGCTGTCAAACTTCTTAACTCACAGTTTCTGACAACTACTCCAACACACTTATCCACATCATTTCATTCACTTCTTTCATTCACTTTACTCCAGCTGGACTGTGAGCTGCACTTGCACTTTACCTTAATCTACCTCATTATATACTGCACAAATAATCCTGATTTGAACACTTTTTTTCTGCTCACTTACAGTGGATATAAAAAGTGTACACTCCCCTGTCAAAATGCCAGGTTTTTGTGATGTAAAAAAACGAGACCAAAATAAATAATTTCAAAATTTTTCCACCTTTAATGTGACCTACAGTTGTGCTTGAAAGTTTGTGAACCCTTTAGAATTTTCTCAATTTCTGCATCAATATGACCTAAAACAACATCAGATTTTCACACAAGTCCTAAAAGTAGATAAAGAGAACACAGTCAAACAAATGAGACGAAAATATTGTACTTGGTCATTTATTTATTGAGGAAAATGATCGAATATGAGCATTCATTTCTGTGCTGTTTTTACTCTAGTAAATAACTGTAAATATTTTAAACATGCATTTCCACTGTGTATGATCACACAAAGTTTGTTAATCAAATTATATTTTTAGTTCTTTGGCCTGTGGCAGTTTAAACTTTCACAAAGTTTGAATTTTAAATGATGGCACAGTGTGAGCTGCTGCTGTAGGCTACAGACTGAAATATCATCTGTGTGCTGATTAGATTATGGGCACACACTGCAATAATATAGCATGAATATTGTAGTTTGTAGTGTTTCAAGTTAGAAACGACAATGGCTTTCCGAAGATTTCTCCCGGATCTGAAGCCCTGCACCGTGAGTGAGATCGCCTGTGCTGCGGGGCTGCTCGCCTTATCTGCCGGTGCGGGTTACTGCCTTTACCGCAGCCTGCGGGGAGGAAGCGCTCCTCCTGCCCACACCCAGCCTCCTCACGGTAGGAGAGCTTCAGTCGCTCATGTGACTTCACTGCCTCACTGCTTTTACAATAAACCATCTTCAGCTTACTCACAGTGTGTTAGACACGCCATTTATTGCTGCCAATTAGCCTCATGCTAGTTACCGTGCTGGCGAACGTGGCTACAGGTTTACACACTAAAATCCTCCACCGAGTCGATCAGCTTGGCTCAAGTATTTAGTTGATTTCCACAATATAATATTGACCTCACATGACGCGTCTTTTGCACGGGCATTTCTATTATTTTCAGTGAAGCCACGCGCAAACTCTCGCGCTCGCGCCTCGACGAACCTTTTCACGTGCGCGCATGAGAGCGCTACCTGAGCGCGCCCGAGGAGTGATCAGATAAAAACATTTCACCTGTTTTTTGCACCGCGTCCCAAATGACAAGGAAGAAGCAATCAGCGAATCACTCAAGTTCTGTGTGTAGCTTTCACTAAGACAGAGAAGAAGCTCGTTGCTGTGCAAAGTTCTCTTTCCCCGGTTTACATAGAGAACATGTGGAACAAGAACATGTTAAACTGAAATTTGTCAAGTCTGAAATATGACTTGAAGTGCTCTTCATCCAAACTCAGCTCCTGAATAAGTCAGTGATATTCTCCCAGATTCTTGCGGGCTTGTAAAATGGGATGGATCCTCACCCAGAGGGAGATTTTTTCTTTTCTCCAACAAAAAGATGAAAGAACAAGGCGGCTTCGAGGCTTCTGCAGTGACTATAGTCCATGATGCAGTAGACTACTAGCCCAACTAACTCAAGGAAAACATGCACTTGAAAACATAGCTACTTACTTTAAGGTCTCAGCACAATACAATATCGATGCTAACGTTCTACCTACTGACTAATAAACTTGCCTATTGGTTTTAAATGTATGAGAGAAAATATTATTTGTACTTGAAGCTATAATTCACATCAAATTATTTAATTGCAGAGGCCGAGAATGAGCTGGAAAACTCACTGGATACTCCCTGTGTCCTTCAGGTATGTGTCAGTTAAAGAGTAATATTCTCATTACATTTGAAACGCATAGTCTGCTTCTGTCTAAGTGTGTGTGTGTGTGTGTGTGTGTGTGTGTGTGTGTGTTAAGGTCGTTGAGCTAAACCTGCAGCTGCTTCCCACTGAATCCCACTCTGAACCTCCAGCTGTCGTTCTGGTAACCACACCTTGCGTTCTGCTTCTTTTTAAGGTTTAAAATGAGCAGCCTTGTTGAATACCATAAGTAAAGTGATTTACAGGGATTTTTTTGTTTGTTTTTACAGGATGTGGTTGATGTGCAGCTGCCCTCTGAGTCTCTGATTCAGATCCTCCCAATGACTTCTGATCGGGACTGGATCGAAGCAGAGCTCTTCAGGGTCCAGGTGAGCTTGCAAATATCTGTGTAACATTACAGCTTTTTAAATGTAAGACATTCATTATATAGAAATCAGGACTCCAATATGTAAAGCAAATTTATTTTTGTAATTTTTCTCATCTGTGTGTCTTAAGGATGTTGAGTCAAACCTGCAGCTGCTGACCACCGAACCACACCAGGAAGCTTCGGCTGGCGTTCTAGTAACCAAACCTTTCATCCGTTTACAAAAGTCAATCACTGGATTTTCCAAAGTTGTTTTTAACTGTAAGGAAAGTGACAGATTGTTCGATGTGTTAGTATGAAAGTGCTGTGATAAGAAGCACTGATCTGATCTTTGTGCTGTACTTTTCGCAGTTCCTCGATGCTGGTGAGCTGATCAGCGGCTGGCGCAATGTTCAGTTCCTCTGTGCCGACTACTGCAGCCCTCAGTCTGGGGTATTCTACAGTGCTACAGCTGAGATATAACACATCCACGTCTTTATAAGATCTAATGTTGAGCTTTGTTTTGCTATTTCTAGTCAGTGTTCGTTAAGAGGTATTTCCTCGGAATGATAAGGGGACCCGAGAGTCGGCTCTGCTGGTTTGAAACCACGGAGACGTTCTACTTCAATGACGAGGTAATCACAGTCTTTATTACTCTGATGAAGAGAATTGACATTAATGATTATTAGATGATTACTTGTGTGAAACAGATCTTGAGTTTCAGCTAATTGTTATTTGCAGGGATTCCCCTATGATTCCAGCACTGAAGACAGTTTCACTGCCATACAGGTAAGGAGGGATTATTTATTGTAGCATCGTAACACTTTTGATAACTGCAGTGACTAATGTTGTTCACTTTAAATTGTTTTCTTTAGGTTGTATTTGGGAGAGTCACTGAGTTTATTTCCTGTAACCGCGTGGCGTCGACTGTCCACATGTCACTTTATGATCATCTGGTAAATTTATTACACTTTCATGATGTGTTTATCAGATAGAAACTCCTGGAATTTTGTCCCTTGTACATTTATTTGTCTGCATTGTCAATATTTGTTTTTTAATTAACAGCAAAGCACCTTTACAAAGGTGACCTGCACCTACCTGCGTGTGGGTGCAGATGATCAGGTGGACACGGCCACTTGGGAGCAGGTGAACGTTCAGGACTCTCCCTGCAGTGATTCAGAGAGTTAACCAGACTTTGAGGTAACTCCGTGTTTCAGACCTGACATGTATCTCCATGTGCTGCTGTTCCCCTGAACGAGAGGCTGTATATTTTACTCTGAGTTTTACTGATTCATTGCTAATTGGCTTGCAGGAGAGCTTTAGCCCAGAGGAGATGGAGGTGCCCTTCATGAGGTACGATCCTCTTCACTGTTTAGTGCTGTAAAGTTGTAATGTGTGTTTAACATACACTAAGCATTTACATCTATTGTTTCTTAGTTCCCATCTTGCAGACAGAGGGGTCACTAAAGTCACAGAGATCAGACTTTTTCCCTATTCTGATGTTTGTTGTGAAGATTAACTGAAGCTCTTGACCTGTATCTGTGCTGCTGCTACATGATTGGCTGCATAAAAACTACATAAAAGAGCAGGTGTGCAGGTGTTCCTATTAAAGTGAACGGTGAACGTAAGCTACTTTTCCATTCATTGCTCAAGCTCTCCACAGGTAAGTATAAATTCATTCTGTTATATTTTAATTGATACAATATTAACAATCTCTCTTCTTTTCTTCCTTTACAGGTCTTAATAAATTACCTGATGATATTTTTATATGATTTTGCATAATGAATTATAACCTAATTATAGCCTGTGTAGCACTTTTTAAATGATTTTGTTTATTGAAATGATTTCTTTCTAATTGAATTTCTATGTCAAGTATAACTGATGTATCTGTTTGTACCCCATCCTATTAACCCCTTATCCCTCATCCCTCTATGTAGAGCCTTAAGATTTTATTATGATATAATATATAAGATTATATTAAGATTATGTACTGTAAATAGAACACATGTAAATAGTTTTAACTCTTAGTGTAGTGCTTATATGGTTTACTTTAATAAAAGTTTTAGTTTGCTTCTATTTCAGGGTCGTTGTGATAATTTCTATTCATCAAAAGATACATAATGTTCCTTTAAAAAGCAACACAAACACAAAATGAAAGTCTGATTACTATAGACCAAAAATCTCCTTTTTAAGAATAAATATGCTTTAATCAGCAGTTAAAGGTTTGTTAAAGGGAAGATAAATAATTATAATTCAGAGGTATGCGTTTTGCCTTTTGGTCATTCCATAACACACTGTTAGTGAAACACTAGAGCGGCTTTAAAACAGATACCAAATCCGTGAATTTACCGTGTACCTGATGTTTACATCATACTTACATCATACAAAGTCTTATAAAATACAGAGGATCTTAAGTCTGACTTAAGAAGAATTTTCATGAGTAAAGGCCTCCTTATTCAATGGTCCAGGTGAATGTGGCACTTTATTGTGTTTAGTTTTTTTAATATTTAAAAAAAATTATCTTAATTATAGATTCGTTCATTCATTTTAAATATTCCATTAAATATAAAGTTAAATATCAAATAGTGGAAATCGTTGGAATTTCATGAAGGCTTTCTGAGTTAAAGGTAGACCTGTGGTTAATCTGAACTTCCAGTTGCCATGGTGTCTCTGTTTTCACTCAGTTCTGGATCTTACAGTCATGAGGTCCTACGTAAGGCGCAAAATGTTCAGCTCATGTAGAGAGACCCAGATAACTTTTGGCCACAAGTGGCAGTGTAGAGCAGTGAAGAATGAAGCTGGTCCTCATGCAGGCATCCAGGGACTTGAGGAGACTCTAATGTTTGGCGTCACAAAGAGTCAGGCTCGACTAAACCACTGAAAGAAGAGGTGCACACTTCTGCAACCAGGTCATTGTGACTTTTTTATTCTTCCTATTTTTCCCTAAAATGTTTCAGATTGTTTTTCACTTTATTTTTATACGTTGTAAGTTCACACTTAGGGTGGAAAAAGTTCTGACATGATTTACCTTAGTTTCATTCCTTTACTTCACAAAAACTGTTTCTAACTGGAGAAGAGCCATGAGCCCACACTAAGTGTGATAAGAATTCCTGAACAAAAAGAGATGTATAATATTTGCAATACATTATTTAAAATCAATACCATTCTTCTCAGTTGTGTGGTCAGTATATATCTTAAAGATGAATTTGATCTTTTTCTAGACCGCTGTCTGCTGCCTAAGAAGGTAGGACCATGCCATGTCAAACCAAATCAAACATTTCATATTACAACACTGGCATAAAAAAATTTTTTTTGCTCCATTGTTGTGACGAAAAAGCAGGCTACAGATTACATAAATGTATTAAACTGGTTAAGTAATAAAGTATGTTACAGTGTAATCCAGTGTAATTTTACAGTGTAAAATAAATTTGTTATATGTACAATATCACATACATAAGCAGCTATGACATGTCGTAGTCGTGGCCGAGTGGTTAAGGCGATGGACTTGAAATCCATTGGGGTTTCCCTGTGCAGGTTTGAACCCTGTTGCCCTGATTAAGGGTATGGGCATGTAGGTGAGCTGTACTGTACTATGCCTAAGTGAGTTGTTTGATTTCTGTGCCACTGCATGGCTCACATGGTTCTGCTGAGGAAAGGTGTGCTTGAATGCTGTCACCAACACTAATGGATTGAGTAATATCGAAGTAAACTATTTCTTTGTAATCCTGACTTGGTAAGAGTCCTAGCAACTGAGTTGTAAATATGTTGTTTGGAAATGTAATAAAATAATAGCTTAAACATTTAGGCAAAATCCAATTTTAGCAAAATATTACAGTCAAATCAGGACACATTAGG
>JAQMYM010004381.1:0-13871 GCA_030014255.1 Parauchenoglanis ngamensis | reverse complement strand
ACGGGAGCGAAAATGTTTGGATACAAATATAAGAAAAAATCATGACAAAACTGAAGATTTCTCTGAAACGGTATGTGTTGGGTGAATTTTAATGTGATATTCGTGATCAGCACCCAAAAATCTATAAGAAACACCCAACAGTGTTCAAGAAACAAAACTTTATTGTGCAACGAATAGTGCTTGCAAGTAAAAAATACTAACTAACACTGAGTTATATCAATAAAGATCAGTGAGCCTGTACCAGAAGCAAGCCCAAGCCATGACAAAACCTCCACTGTGCTTGACTGATGAGCTTGTATGTTTTAGATCATTAGCAGATACTTTCTTTCTCCACACTTTGGCCTTTCCATCACTTTGGCAGGGATTAATCTTGGTTACAGAATTTATGGCTCATCTCTGTTTCTTTGTAAATTCCAGTTCTTACTGCTGGCAAGTGGTTTGCAACTTAAGGCATGGAATCAATATTTCTGCTCTTAAAATCTTCTTTGAAAGGTGGATTATGATACATTCACCCCTGCCCTGTGGAGGTTGTTGGTGATGTCGCTGATGGTTGTTTTTTGTTGTTTCATCACAGCTCAGCAGTGGCTTCTTTCTTTTTTAGGACATTCCAAATTGTTGTATTGGTTATGCCAATACTTGTGCAATGGTCCTGATTGATTTTCCCTCTTTTCTCACCTTCAAATTAACTGGCTTTTCTCCTACAGACAATTTTTCTCTTCATGTTGTTTTATCCTTTTTAACACCAAATGCATCACAGGTGAAACCCAATGTTCAAACCAAGAGTAGACATTCAGAGATATTTAATTGTTTAAACAGTGAGTCTAAGAGGGCACACCTGGGCAACAAGAAACACCTTTCAGCCACATGTTCCAAAATTTTTGATCACTTGAAAAACGGTGCCATGTTCTAAATTGTTTAACAAATCTAAATGTAAATATCATATATATGTAAGTACAGCATGTGTGTACATTATAAAACAAAATTCATTATACCCTGTGTTCAATATGTAATTTAAATTTTATATGATTCAAAATACTAATTCAAATAGGTACAACTTTTTTAATGTAAAGGAGACCTGCCATGAAAATTTTGTTTTTAAAACAAGATATGTTTGTGTGACTTGCGGATTTACTAGTACTTTCGAAGTGGACTGTTACCTTCCTAGTCTGTAATGGCCATAGAATAAAAATAGGCAGAATGAATGGGCCAATTAGAAAAACCTGTCATTGGTACATTGGTGCATGTAGCCCCTCCATTAACATATGACCTCCCATAGCATTCTGAATCAAGAAGATGGGTTGAAGTCATCTAGTCATATTTATTTAGCAAATTTACAATCAGAGATATTGGGAGAAAGTGTAAATGTGCTGTTCCAGGATGCAAAAAAGAAAACCAGAGTCAACATAGTCTTCCAAAGGCAGATAATATGCAGAAAAGGGTTTACATACATAGCTAAAATGTGCAAAATGGCTAAATTAATCTTTTTGTGACGTTTGCTGACCCATGCTGAGCTGCAGCATAGGTGCTAGCTAATGCCTCCAGGATAAAGTTACTCTTACCACTGGCAACACTTAAAGTCACCAACACATGCTGAACCACACGATCCATGGGGAGATGTGTTTTAAATGCTACCTAATGCCTCTCTGTCCGGAGCAGCTCTTCTCCAGTCAGAGACCTGGATTCTGAGCTAAAACTTCAGGGATCTGTCCCTTAACTTTTAGAAACATGGCTAACCTCAGCTATCCTGGACTTAGTTATTCATCTACAAAATCATTCCATACAATGCAGTAAATGGACATGTTAATCCAAGAAGAGCAGGGGAAGCAGTGTTTTCAAATCTTATATTGACAGACAGAGATGTACCAGTCAATCTCTAGCCCACAAACTACAAGTAAAACATTCAAAATTTCCAATAAGTCAAATGCCAAAGGCTGTATTGAATATTGTAATAAATTTCTCCTTACCCTAGTTAGTTTGCATGACCAAAGCCCTTGGGAAACATTACCCAGTCAGCTAGCATTAACATTCTTTCCATTATACTAAATTTAGACAAAACATGAAGTTTGAAAAACATGGTTTGTTAACCCTATCTGCTACATTATCTGAATTGACAATATTATTGAACTGATAAGCAGCTCCCTTACTTCAGGAAGTAAGCTGTTGCTAATTAGCTTACCCAGTGTTAGTGATGTGACAAGTCACAAAAGCTATGTAATTATTATAGGAATGTAGTTTTGGGAATATTTTTTCATGTGCACACAAACAGCTGGGTGTCATCATAAAAGCAGCAACGTGAACATTTCCAAAAAAAAAAATGTTCAGGCACTTCAGGCAGTAAGCTGTTGCTAGTTCTGGGTAGCTTACCCAGTGAGACTGATGTGAAAAGTTGCACCAGCTATGAAATTATTATACGTACATAGTTTCAGGAAATTAAATCACAACTATGCTTTCTATCACAGTTATATCTAGTATGGTATATAGCTTATGTTATATGTTATATGTTATGTAGTGTATTGAGTAGCATAGGCCTTTTAAAGAAAATTAACAGTCACTACAGAATAGGATTTAAATGTAAGTGTAAAATTACCTTTTTGAAATGGCTATCTGCAATCTTGGTTATGGAACTGGTTGTTCAGTGTCCCCAACTTCATCTAGCTTGCAAAACAAGCTATAGAAACCAGAGTTTTAGAATTTTGGTCATTTACAGGCTCTGTTTGATATATAATCCTTTCCCAGGGGAAGGAATTACCTGAAAACTTGAAAGATTGAAAAAACAGATTGGTAAATGTCACAAAGATGGGAAAGGGTACAAAAACATAAGTAAGCTGTTAAACATTAGCCAAAACACAGTTGCAGGAGTCATCATGACATATTGGAAGAACCAATACAACCAAAGTCATAATGGTCCTCCTCAAAGTATTATAAATCACACAATCCACTATTTAAACAATCTTGTTCTGAAAAACAGATGGTCCAGTGCTTCCAGCTTAGCTCAAGACTTGTCTTCAGAAATTGGCTTTCAGTGAGTGAAAAGACAGTATGCCAAATTTTACTTGTAGTCTGCCTCTATGGACAATGTCCAAGAAGAAAACCATTACTAACAAATCAGCACAAAACTATAAGACTGAGGTTTGCCAAAAGAACATGCAAAGAAACCTAAATATTAGCATTCTCTGGTCAGGTGAAACAGATAAATTTGTTTGGCTCAGATGGGGTTCAGCATGTTTGGCATGTTTGCCAGGATCATCACAGTGTACATCAAAATGCTAAATGAAAAGATGATTTCCACTCTCAAGATACTTTGCAGGAAAGGAGTATTCCAACAAGACAATTATCCTAAATACACTGCAAAACAGACAAGACTTTTTCAAACTCAAACTACTCCTGAACACATTTTGCTGTGTGGCAGGGCAGAGGCCATGGCCCTTAGGAAATACTGTTGCCACGAAGGGGTGTATTTGGTCTGCAACAATATTTAGGTAGGAAGTACATGTCAAAGTAACATCCACTTGAATGCCAGGACCCAATGTTTCCCAGCAGAACATGGCCCTCTTGTTAATTTTCTTCTCCTCATAAGTGTGAGCATCAAAAGACTTTTCTAAACACAGATCAACATTAACATGACCTGCCATTTCATGCACACAAGCAGCTAATCTGCTAGCGGAAGAAGGAAGCTAGCTAGTTAGACTTTCATTCATCCATTCATTTTCTATACTGCTTATGCATTGGGGGTCACGGGGAAGCTGGAGCCAGTCCCAGATGACTGCAAGCACAAAGTGTGATACACCCTGGATAGGTTGCCAGTCTAGTCAGTTTGTGCTACAGTAGTTATTCTGTAGGATCAGACCAGACAGGCTAGCCTTCGCTCCTCATGCGCATCAGTGAGCCTTCGGTGCCCATGACTTTGCCGCTGATTCACTGATTGTCCTTCTTTGGACCAATTTTGGTAGGTACTACTACCCACTGCATGCTAGATAATAATAGTTGGCCAATTAATCAGTCCAATAAATGCCCATTTGACATAATTGGCATTGGCCAATGCCCACGCTCATGAGGGCAATTAAACAAAAATGTCTGCACACACAGGCAGCCTTGTCAGTTTGGCAGTTGTGGAACAATGCTAGCTCAATGTTAGCAATGTTAGATAAATCCAAATAATGAATATTGTGAATATCATGGTGCATATTCACCCCTCCCTCAAAGCCCACTATGGCATACATTTCTTTGGTTTGAGCAATGTGCAGGATGAGGAGCTCCTCATTTTCAACGGTACTTTTTCACTTTAGCTTTAAACTAATCAATAATAAATTTCATAAATGGTCACTGGTGATTTTTACTCCACACAGGACAGAAATAAATCCCTGAGTGAGTTATTTAGCTACGTGTGTTATTAAAATGCTGATTTATACTAATGATACGAAGGTATGCTAAACTGTGCTACACTGAGCTATCATGCTATACTATTAATTTAATTCAGTTTTAGATAAATTGCATCTGTAATCTATTGCATCTAAAAGAAAATAACTTCCAGTCTTCGATCCCAGGCATAGACTTGGAACATGAGCAAGAGACAAACACACAGCCATACCAGCTTGGATATCCATGTTAGCAAGGTCTGTGTCAGTTGTTGAGGGACCAGGTCATACTGACAAAAATTAGGTTACTGGAACAAGACACACCTGGGCTAGGTCTGAAAACTTGGAATTGATGGAATGCTATTATATATATACTGAATGTGGGAAATATGAATATATCTTCAAAGGGTCAGGCAGGTTCTCAGTGGTAGGAAAAATATCAAAGCCATCTGTGGAGCATGATACATCAGTAAGATGACCCCCTGGATGAACTGATGAATGAGTGACTCAGGCAGCAGAAGACAGAGGATGATAAGGAGGAAGAGAAAGCATCATGGACCAAGCCCCTCTATGGAATGTAACACTGGCAGATAGAGGAAGTGGCTGACATCAGGAAATCCTACAAGTGGCTAGAAAAGCAGGCCTGAAGGACAGTACAGGGGCTTTGATTTTGGCAGCACAAGAACAGGCCCTAATCATCAGATCTGTAGAGGCAGGGGTCTACCACAGTAGATAGGACCCAAGCTGCAGGCTGTGCAAAGACACCCCTGAGACTGTCCAACACATAGTAGCTGGGTTCACGATGCAATCTGGGACAGCATACACTGAAAGGCATAACCAAGTGACAGGGATAGTGTACAGAAAAATTTATGGACTAGAACTAGACTAGATGTTCCCAAGTCCCATTGGGAGACACAACTGAGAACAATCCTGTGGCTCTTAGTGCTAATTCACAGAAGAATTCACTCTTTTGTCGAGTCTTTGATTATGCTCCTGAAGGCAAAGACGTCAGTGAGCAGTTGCTGTCCATGCGACAGGGTAGCTGCAGAACCACTGAGTACGCCTTAGAATTCTGCACTATGCATGGATCCAGTTTTGAAAGCAGTTTTCATCAAGGACTGAATGATCATTTACATTTGTATCATTTGGCAGGCGCCCCTTATCCAGATTGACTTATATACATCTTATTTTATACAAGTGAGCAATGAAGGTTAAGGGCATCGCTCAAGCTATAGCATGTGTTTAGCTGGGATTTGAAGTCACAACCTTCCGATCAGTAGTCCAATGTCTTAACCACTGAGCTACCACTGCCCTATTCCTTGATCACAAGGAGATAGCATACCGCGATGATGAAGCCTCCCTTGACTCACTGATAGATTTGGTCATCCGGCTAGACAAACTGCTACATGATCAACTCCCAAGAAGGAAGAGAGACCAACTGTGTTTTTACTTCAGTGCCTCCGATCCTGCCATAGCACAGTGTTCTGCAAGGGAGTCTTGCCATGCATCACTGAACACTTGAGGGGCTTGCACATCCTATAAACCCCACAGAATGAGTGCACCCTCTTTTGTCACTCTCCCCAATCCACAACGCAAATGATCACATCTAGCCATGGATTTCATCACTGACCTCCCAGAATCTTCAGATAACATCACCATACTTGTTCTATTTGACTGGTTTTCATGAGCACAAAGGTGGCTGGTAGCCTAGCACACTCCTGGTACCTTTCCCAGCACTACCCATGGCCTTTGAGCTAGCAGGACTCCTGTTTACCCACGTATTCCATTATTTCAGCATCCCTGAGGACATAGCCAGTGACCGGGCTCCCCAGTTCACATCTCGAGTGTGGCATGCCTTCATGGAGAAGTTGGGGGTCACTGTCAGCTTAACGTCTGGGTACCACCATCACGCCAATGGCAAAATAGAGAGAGTTAACCAGGAAATTGCCTGGTTTTTAAGAAGTTTCTGCTCAGGAAATCAAAGAGACTGGGCCAGATTTTTTACCTGGGCTCAGTACACTCAGAACTCTGCCACTCTGCTCTCAAGCTTACCCCCTATCAGGGTGTGCTAGGCTACCAGCCACCCTTGTTCCCCTGGAACACCACTCACACAGAAACTCCAGCAGTAAACGAATAGTTTCTGAGGAGTGAGGAGGTATGGGGCAAGTACACACCGGCGACTTCAGCATGTGGCCGAAACCCAGAAACATTTTGCAGACAGACACCGGAGCGAAAACCCTCAGTTTTAATCGGGTGATCAGGTCTGGCTAGCCACCAGAGATATCACATTGACATTGACATTGTTCTGTAATACCTACACCCATACCTGATCTACAATTTTCAGACTCCATTCCCCAGGATTCCCTACACACAAATAACATGGCTGACATGGATATGTGCTCTGAAAACATGGAAAATATGCAACTTGACCTTAACACAAATTATGATTCCCGGGAACCCATGCACATTGATAATATGGCTGACACCCAACCATGCACCATACCCCTCACATTAAGTTCAATTGCATGAATTACATAACACAGTTCCATGGTCCATACTCCTCAGACTAAGTTCAATTGTCTTGTGCCCCAAGCTGATCTGTGTTCACACTGCCATATACGTTCCACTCCCAGTGGCACTTACATGATCATAATGAACTTTTTGTGTTGAAGGCTAGAACTCTGTATTATTTTGGGCATGGTAGCACATGATCCTCTCACATACTGTACAGATTTATCCATTATGCAATGCAGTAATTTTCAGTAAATCGTGCTGCATGGATAAGAATTTTTTGTACGGAAACAGCGGACACTGCAGGAGGAATTTGCAGATTTACTCACTGACTACAAAGTGTGTTCATCAATAAGGTGAGAGCCAGACTTGTTATTAACCCTACTTAATATTATCCAGTTAATTGAAAAGTGCATTTGATAGCATTTGACTTCTGAGTTTTGGCACTGTTAGTGATCACACTCTTCATGAACCCAAATGATCTGCTCTGGTATTGAGCTCTGGTCAATCAAACTAGATGTTGTGGGTCAAATGCACCTGGGAGCAGTTTGGATCACCTAATTTTAGTACGCCCTAAGATATCTGTGATGACCATGAAGCTGTCCGCAAGACCTGATATTAGTTTAGCTTGTATCTCTCCAGAGAGTTACTATGAAAGCACAGGATCCTACCTGTGGTTCTCATGAAGTTCTGTGAGGGTCTGTAAAGTGTTCTGCTTTAAATGCCAGACAGATCTGAAGTTGTCAGATACAATATTAGATTACATGCGTGCAATGTAAATCAGAATTTTTACATTGCAAACCCAGAATTTTGATGGAGACAAAGGATTCCTGTCATGTCATCAGGGTTTAGCTGGACACATGCGCAGGTTAGGAGATGGCAAAGTAAAACTCATTGTGTTTATTTACACACAGAGGCAGGCAGCGGTACAAAAATGGCATACATATATCTAATATAAATGTATGATATATACAAACGATAAATCAACAAACAGGCAGGGGTCGAGCGATTGGTAAACTGAACGTGACAGGAAATCCAGAAAACAATAATCAAAAACAGAAAGCAAAGTCCAAAAACACAGGCAAGGCAAACACGGGAATAATGTTTGGCAATAGCAGACGTGGCTAGACTAATGCTTCGCGCCAGCATAGCGCAACTGAGATTCCTTTTAAACACCGGCGTGATTGTCTCTGAATTGGATTACAGGTCATCGCTGTAATGATGATAAGCCCGGGAGCACGTGCTCATGGGAACGGTAGTCCTCTGTTGCTCGCTCCACAATGCAGAAGTCCTGACAGAACACCCCCCCAAAGGCACTACTCCTGGAACGCATAACAAGGTTGTCCCGTGGGCGTTTCACCAGGAACCCCCACGCAAAATTTTTGCCTTGATGAGGGCTCAGGCAGGAACTCAGGCATTGAGGCAGGCTTCACTAGGAACACTTGAACCAGGATGTGCTCTATGGCTGCAACTGGAACAGGAGCAGGCTCTGTGACTTGAGCAGGCTCAGTGGCTTGGGCTGTGAGCACAACTGTGACAGGAGCGGGCTCTGAGACTTGAACTGGAGCTCTGACAGGAACGGTCTCTGAGACTTGAACTTGAGCTGTGACATGAACGGGCTCTGAGACTGGAGCTGTGACAGGAGTGGGCTCTGAGACTTGAACTGTGACAGGAGCAGGAGCTGCCTTTGTGAGTGTCACTAATATTGGAACAGGATAAGGTTCTGTGGCTTGAGCTGTAGCCGTGACTGCAACAGGATCCTTAACTGTGATGATTACTGGAAAAGGATTCGTGACTGTGACTGGAGCTGGAGTTTTTGCTGGAGCAGGCTCAGTGATGTCTGCTGTAGCAGGCTTGGTAGCTGGTATTGGAACAGGATCCATAGCTGGAACACTATATGTGACTTGGACATGAAACATCTCTTTGGCTTGGGCTCGAACAGGCACTGTGACTGAGAGAGGAACAGGCTCTGTAAATTGTGCTCTCACTGGAACAGGCACCTTGACTTGTGCTCTCAATGGAACAGGCTCTGTGACTTGAACTCTCACAGGTACAGGCTCTGTGACTTGGACTCTCACTGGAACAGGTTCTGTGACGAGTACTGGAACAGGCTCTGTGATGTGTGCTCTCACTGGAACAGGCTATGGCTCTTGTATTAGCTCAAACTTGGACTCTGGCTTGGACTTGGACACTGGCGCGGACCTGGACTTGGACTCTGGCTTGGACTTGGACTCCGGTGCAGACATGGACTTGGACTCTGGCTTGGACTAGGATTCCAGCATGAACATGGACTTTGGCTTGGACTCTGGTTTTGAGTTGGATTCCGGCACGGACATGGACTTAGACTCTACATAATCCTCAAAACCAGGCAGAGGAGCAATGATAAAAAGCTCAAAGCCTGGTGGAGCAGCGTGCTCTAGAGCAAAATCTTTTGGCCCCTTTTGGCCACTGGAGGGGGCTCTAGACTGGTTGCCTCCCTTTTGGCCACTGGAGGGGGCTCTGAAGCAGTTGCCTCCTTTTTTGCCACTGGAGGGGCTTTGGAGTGGTTGCCTCCCTTTTTGCCTCTGGAGGGGGCTCTGGAGCGGTTTCCTCCTTTTTGCCTCTGGAGGGGGCTCTGGAGTATTGACATCCATTTTGGCCTTGTAGAGCAAACGGAGCACTTCCCCGAAGTCTTTGGGGTTCCGTAGGCAAGGGTGGTCCATGCCGATAAGACCCTCGGTGAACATATGTGCGGGTCCGATGAGCCAGCGCATCATACACCACACCCAGATGTCATCTGCTGGTCTAGGCTCCAACAAGTCCTCGAAAAATTGCCTACACTGCAGCAGGAAGCTATCGGGGGGAAATTCCACACCATCATAAAGTGCAGGAATGTGCAGCCCTATTTGCTGCATAAAAATTATGGCATGGTGTGCATCCGGTAGTCGTTCCATTCTCCTGCTGCGTCCCGGTTACGGCGAAGCATTCTGTCATGTCGTCTGGGTTTATCTGGACACATGCGCAGGTTAGGAGACGGCAAATTAAAACTCATTGTGTTTATTTACACAATATACAAAAACGGCAGGCAGGGGATAAATCCACAAACAGGCGGGGGTCAAGCAATCGGCAAACAGAATGTCACAGGAAATCCAGAAAACAATAATCAAACACAGAAAGCAGAGTCCAAAAACACAGGCAAGGCAAACAAGGGAATAACGCTCAGCAATGGCACATGTGGCTAGACTAATGCTTCGTGCCAGCATAGCGCAACTGAGAGTCCTAACATGAGTAGCCCATTTGTAATATGGTTTGTCAGCAGCATTAGAGCTAGTGACTACATCATTTTCACGCTTAAGAGTTGTAACTTCAGTTAACAAATCGTCCTCTGTGATGGTGTGACCGAATACATGAAGGAGGATATGACTAAAATCAATGCCAGTTAATTGACAATACTGGGCAGTGGAGTGCAGAATATCAACAAACCTGTGTGCATTATCCAGAGATAGGAGAGATTTAACTATTTCATTTATATCAAGATAGGCTTAAGGGTTTAACTTGGACAGCCTTTTCGCCAACTTGCACAAAAGGAAAAGCGATGTTTGGTTGGGATGCAGTCACCGCACCATCATTACTGTGCAGAGAGGGGTACAACTTACATGGAGCCTTTAAGTTGAGTGCGGAAGCTGATAAATTTGTATCACATTTAGCACATGCATCTTTAACTATTTGTTGTGAAGAAAACCATTTCGGTGTGATGAGCAGCGGTAACAGTGTGACCAGTGAACTTTTTAATTTTATTTTATCCTTCCTTCCAGTGTTTTGGCATCCCATTCCAATCTTTTATCACAGCTTTCATATATTCATAGTCCCAATTAGGATCACCATAGCCATCAAAAATACAAGCATTAGCTGTCCTTAGTGGACCGAGGTTAAACTGCCGGTTCGGGGCCAATGGCTAACTCCTGCAGCCTCAGTCCAACCTGCCATATTGCTATTTAAAGGTTCAGCAGCATAAGCACAGCCAATTCTGAGGATCCACTCTAGGTGTTTCTACAGGTCTTGGAGTAGCTGGCTTAGACCTGTTACCAACCATGATCAATACTGAATTGACACAAACAGAACAACAAAGACAACACAAGCAGGCCTGCTGAATTCACACAAACAAATAACAAAAAACAGTACAGACAAGCACTGAATTAACGCAAACAGATAACAAGACAGAAACGACAAGCAAGTGTCGTATCTGCACCTGCTCCTACAACATTACCTGCACCTGAAAGCACACCCACTCTCAACAAAGGCACTGACATGCCTTCCGATTGCGACACAGATTCCGATGCAGAAATGGACAGTTACACGCAAGAACTCTCAGACACCGAAATGGACTACGCAGCCTACAGACAATATGGCCAAACTTCTCCAGTTTTCCGCATCACCTGACTTCTGATTACAAGTAGGTGCTACCAATCAAACACCCCACAAAATCATTTATACCCCTCAGTTCTTTGTGCACTTCGCGAAGCATTACTTCTGCTCCTTTTTGTGTCTGCCTATTGCAAAGCCTATTACTGACTGTTTCTCTGGTTTTGACCGTATTTCCATTTTCCCGAGTTTGTTTTGTCTAGTATACAATGTTTGTAGATCGATTGACCATTGCATGTTTTATGATTCTGATATCTGCCTGCCGATTCTGTACCTCTGCCAAAGTGTTTTCTATTAAAGTGTCTAAACTGCGCTTGCATCCCGTCTGGTCTGGGTTTCGTGACATCAAGCACACAAACCGATAACAAAGCAGAAACCACAAGCGCTCAAACATAATTAAACAGAAACCACAAACAAGCATGGAAACAGATAACAAAACAGGAACCACAAGCACTCAAACAGGTACCATAGCAGAAACTGCAAGTAAGCACGCTGAATTCACAAAAACAGCTGATAATACACTGGACAGAACAAGCAAGTGCCCTGAATTCGTGCAAAGAGATAACAAAACAGATAATGCAAGCGAGTGTGCTAGATTTGTGCAAACATGTAACCCAGGTAGACATGCTGAGTTTACACAATCAAAGAACAAGCGCAGGTGCTGAATTTAAACGAACAATAGACAACACAACCAAGCGCTGAATTTACATAAACAACAAACAACACAAACAACATAAGCAGTTGGCAAACCCTCACCCACAGAAATTATTAAAATTAAGGGGGTCGAGGAAGCTCAGCTCAGCCTGAAAGAGCTAACTTAAATCTTTTGTAACTTTTTATCCAAGGATTGAACACAGAGACACAGACACAGCATGTAGGTGTAAGCTCAATCCAAAGTATATTGTGCCAAAGAAGAGAGAACAACAGTGTATGCGTGTCTACGTGTCTACTGCTAATGTGTGTATACATGTGTATACGTGTGTTATGTTAATGTGTGTCAGGATGTGTGTGTGTGTGTTATGTTAATGTGTGTATGTCAGGGTGTTTGTGTGTCTGTGTCTGTGAAGGCATGAAACTAAAGAAATTAAAGAACAATGGAACGGACAAATGGTCTCCGAAAACTGGTGAAATGTTCTGGGTATAGGTCAATTGATATGTTAACTTGAAAAACTAATACACGACAGATGGTTACATGAGGGAAAGTTGGTGGATAGAAAAATGCTATTTGAAAAATATAGACTAACAATTTTATCTAACAACACCCTACCCCACATTTTCATTTCCAACCATTTTATAACACTAGCTGTACAGTATTTATGGTATCAGTATCTTATCAGAAGGAATTCAGAGAAATAATTTCATTGTACAGTGTAGCTGCCTGTTTTAATATACATATATATGACAAACTCTAGTATCTTTCTTGTTCTTGTTTTCAGCTTTTTGTTGTGTTCATAGGTCTACTCAATATTTTATTTACAGTATACAATAATGTTGATTGTTTTTTTTATTTCATTAATTGCCATTTTTTAATCATTTATTTTCATATGAATTTTTTTTCCAAAAATGAATGGGGACAGTTTTTTTTTCCAAGCTGTTTTAGTGTTCTACATATATGTCTGCACTGAAGGACTTGCTTTTAAATCTCATTGTACATGCATGTAATGACAGTAAAGGCATTCATTCATTCATTCATGTCCATGGCGGCATGAGGAGGGATTGCACAGAGCAGAAGTGGATAGTTAATAGTCTTTTTATATTTGATTTGTGCATTTGAATATTACACGTTTTATTTAAATTCAGTAAATCCAGAATAGTTTAAACCGGGCTAGTCTGTGCTAGTCTAATAGCAAATTCGCTGATGGTGTTCACATTAGTGAATAAAATGTAAAATAAATGCTTTTTCATTTGCTATTTTATTTCACTTTTTCATTTGCTATTAGCTTTTGCTGAACATTGGAAAACAAAGATCAGGAGAATAAATGCTGGACTGAGTTAAGAGCTTCCTGAACTCAGGCTGATAAGCAAATCAGGTCCCCGCACAGGGTCTTTGCATGGAATGGCTGGCTGGCTGAAAACTCTGTTTGACTCGGGTGGTCTACTGCAAGTGGTCCATGACTCGCATAGTTGAGTGGATTTAACTTGTTGGCTGTGAGACCATAAGACTTTGTGTTAATATATAATTTATCATTTGATGTAATTTGTCTGCATATATTATTTCTAATGTATTTTTATAAAATATAAAATATATGTAAACAAACCTAAATCATTTCACTCTTGTCATTTTTACGGGGTCATAACAGAAAACAAAATCTGATTAAATTTCATATGAATTAAGCATCAAAACAACCATTTGGGTCTCCTAAAGTGGACCATGTCATTAATTAAGCGATTTGGTGAATATTATTGAAGTTTTATAATACCAGCAGATTCAATTAGTTCTTTTTCCTAATATCAGTGATATTGGATGTCCAAATAGGTCAATTAACCTAGAGTTAAGTGAATATTGGGCATGTAATATATTACTCTACACAACAAAGTTTTTGCTTCTTGAACACTGTTGGGTGTTTCTTATAGATTTTTGGGTGCTGATCACGAATATCACAT
>JAQMYM010004380.1:0-13886 GCA_030014255.1 Parauchenoglanis ngamensis | reverse complement strand
CAAACTCCACACAGAAAGGCGCCCTGGGTGACCCGGGGATCGAACCCAGGACCTTCTTGCTGTGAGGCGACTGTGCTAACCACCACACCACCGTGCCGCATTGTCTGTTCCTTTAAGGAAAAATAAGATCTGCTTGATCCACTAAAACCAGACTGTCAGACACTGAAGGTGAATCTGTGACTACTGAAGTGATCTGTGCTTTGCTAGAAAGCTCATCACACTTCATCATCTCATATAGCAGTAAAGTTCCTCATGCATTTGAGAAAGAACACGACTGAATCATGACTATTTCCCAACATTCTTTTCAAGTTTTCTAGCAGTTTTCCGGTGTTCCTTTTCTCAGCTTTTTTTTTCTAGAACTGGGGTTAAGCCAGTCACGCTTCCTGCTTATATAAAGCATATAAATAAATATTTATTTATATAAAGCATGTAAATTTTATGGGGCACAGCTTTTAGGCACTTAGCAGTAACAGCGTCAAGCTCCTACACAACCAAAGCAACTTAAAATGACCATTTTAAATAAATCAGTAACAAAACCAACGTATTACAATTCACAGTATTTATGAGTATACAGGCTAAACATTTTTAACAATCTTTTACTGTTAAAAATGGGCAAAATCAGATGAACTCTATAAAGCATTAAGCCAAATAAAAATAAATTTACTAAAAACATCTTTTAAGAAACATAATAATAATAGTTTGAGGTAACAAGATGGCACCACAGACGGGTGCCTCAGTCTGTTGGTGCGCATTGTTTTCTCTTTTTTTTTTTTTTTGTAAATTCAACTGACTGCTGTGATACTCAAAGCTATTCACCAGATAAGAGCTTACATTAGCAGAACAACTCCAGTGGACTTTGTACCAGCATTTATAGTGTCATCTGTGGAATTACTGGACATTCTGGTCAAAGGTGCTCTTACTGTTATTCAGTGAGACATCGGAGGAGAGGGAAACACACTAGTGTGTTCATGTGCTTCTGTCAGCACAGACTTTGCATCTGCAACCTGCAAAATTTCTCTCCAGTGTGACTGCCGTGTACCACCTGAGTTACAGTAATGTCTAACCCTGGTTCACAGGTAAGCTCAGACAGCTAGGGTTGCAAAAGCAATAATTGTTCAGAAGTGGGGACAGGGACAGGTTTAAGGAGTCAAAGAACAGGTTCAGCAAAGCAGTGAGAGAAGCTAAATGACTGTACTCAGAAAATCTCCAACACCAGTTCTTAAAAAGCTGAACCCCCGCAAATCTACAGGTTCTGACTCTGTCTCACCATTCACCCTGAATCACTGTGCTGATCAGCTGTCTCCAGTGTTCATAGATAACTTGAACATCTCACTGGAGACATGCCATGTGCCAGCCTGTTTCAAGGCCTCCACCATTATCCCTGTCCATAAAAAATCAAGGATCACAGAATTAAATTACTACAGATCCACCGCCTTGACTTCTGTGGTTATGAAATCCTTTGAACACCTTAAAGCCTTTACAACTTTAAAGCCATCACTAATCCACTCCTGGGCCCCAATGCAGTTTGCAAAAAAGAGATAGCTGATCTGCAGACGATGCTGTCAACATGGCTTTTCATTTCATGCTTCAGCACCTGGATTGTGCAGGTACCTATGCTGAGATCCTCTTTGTGGATTTCAGTTCCACCTTCAGCACTATCATACTGGCTCTTCTGCAGGACAAGGTCTCCCAGCTGAGTGTGCCTGACTCACCTGCAGGTGGATCACTGACTTCCTGTCTGAGGGGAAGCAGCATGTGACACTGGGGAAACTCCCCTCTGTCTCCCAGACCATCAGCTCCGGATCCCCCAAGGCTGCACCGTTTCTCTTCTACTCTTCTCCCTGTACAATAATGACTCCACTGCCAGAGATCAGTCTGCCAAGCTCCAGATGTTCACAGATGACACCACCCTCATTGGACTCATCTCTGATGAAGATGAGTCTGCCTACAGGTGGGAGATTGATCACCTGGTGTCCTGGAGCAGGCAGAACAACTTGTAGCTCAATGCTCTAAAGTCAATGGAAATTATGGTAGACTTCAGGAAGAGCTCCGCCACATCCTCCCCTTCACTCTGTTTGACTCCCCAGTAACCTATATAGTAGAGTATTTTTGCTACATTACAACAACAATCACTTGGGGCCTTAAGTGGGAGGAGAATATCTGCTCTCTCACCAAGAAAGCACACCAGAGGATGTTCTTCCTGTGGCAGTTGAAGAAGTTCAGTGTTTAGAAGACAATGGTGCACAATGGTGCACTTTTACACCACCATAATTGAGTTCATAGTCACCTCCTCCATCATCATATGGTAAGCTGCTCCCACTGCCAAGGACAAGGGCAGACTGCAGTGCATCATCTGCTTTGCTGAGAGGATGATCAACTGCAATCTTCCATCTCTTCAGGACCTGTACATGTCCAGGACCCTGAGGAGGGCAGGAAGGGTTGTGGCCAACTCCTCTCACCCATGACACAAACTTTTTGACACACTCCCCTCTGGTAGGAGGTTGCAGTTCATTAGAACCAAAACCTCATTCCATAAGGCCAGCTTTTTTTCCCATGGCAGCTGGCCTCATCAAGCCCAGAGACCCCCACTGAGTCTAAATTCATACTCTCAATCTGTAACATTATACACTTCCTCCCTGTACTGCAATTTTCATGCAATGTTATGCATCTTTATCCTGTGAAGGATGTTTCATTTTACATTCAGGCACACACCGTACAGCTTGTTCATTTATTTAACCCATTACACATATACTCTTCTTCTTTCACATTCATGTCATGACATTTCATCCTGTGACTATATTTGCACATTCTGGGACATACTGTACACCTTGGCCTTGTAAACAACCCATGCACATACTCTTTAAATATGTTTATTTCAAAAGTATATTTTAGATTCCTACCATTTTTTATTCTATTTTTTTATTCTATTTATTCTATCTATTTATATTACTATTTTTGTCTATTTTTAAATTCTATCTTACCTGTTCAAGCAAGAACCACCAAATTCCTTGTATGTGAGAAGGTACTTAATAATAATAATAATAATAATAATGTTTAAAAAGATGGTTCAATAGTTCAATAATCGTAAAATAGATTGTTCATTTCACAGAGGAAATATCTGACACCAAAGTATTGTTTTATTTCTGATTACTGCTGTAAAGTAAAACTAACATTTCAAATCATGAATGTAATACATAAATAATACAGTTTTGTATAATCTTTATATTCTGGTAAAACCCAACACAATACAATACAAAAACCACATACCCATAAGCAATAATGCTCATCCACAGAGCAGTAAAATAGATTACATGTAGAAAAACCTTGGTGCTATATGTATGAATTCAAGCTTAAAACATTCAGAAATTAACTAAAATTATCCACAGAATGTGAAGAAATAAGTTTTTTATGTTCTGTCCAAGATGTCTATGTAATGTGTTGCAGAGATACTGAAGTTAGCATGCTAGCCCCAGTCCATCCGTCTCGTAGTACCACTTTGTACCTCAAGAGGCGATAGTGAGTCACTGTATTGTCCAGTCGGCCCTCAGAGTCCAACATGAGAGCAGGATGAAGTCAGGCAGGGGTTACGCACTGATGGTGAGCTAAATGAACCTGCTTTATAAACTCGAATAACAGCAACCGTGATGTGAGCTGGAGAACCGTATCGAGTTCAAAACATTCACTCGTGCTGAAAAGGTCACTAGATTTGTTGTAAGGCTCTTTTTGAATTAAAGTCACTAAAGGGGTCTAAAAAGTTGCCAAATCTAGTGACACAGTCTCTAAGCTGGCAGCACTGAAGGAGAGTCTGAATACGGAAATGGCATCAGACTTAACAAGCAAATAGAAGCAAAACAGTAAATAAACAAATCAGTACCATATAGAACAGAATGATCATTTCTCTCTGCTGTGTAAATGCTCTCTAACATCCTGTACTGTAATTCTCTTCTTTTCCCTTTTTTCTGTCCTGCTGTTTCATCTGCTTGAGCTGTCGTCACACTGTACACACACACACACACACACACACACACACACACACACACACACACACAGAGGAGATGTTGGAGAAACTGACAGAACCATATACAGTCAGCCAAAAAAAATTTATCCACACTTCAGGAAAAGAATTGTATAAATATTTTAATACTAAATTTATTCAGACATCATGAGATTAATACAAAATTACCTTTGGCCTCTACAATTACAAGAAGTGCTCAAAGTGGTGGCCGTTAGCTTCCAGACATTTATGTGGAGAAGTGTTCCTGAAGTGTGGGTACATTTTATTTTGGCTCTGTAGTTTTACAGAATTAAAAACATTGAATCCTGAATTGTAGCAAAGTTGATGCTTTTGCTTTCTTTGTTATTGAGTTTGGTTTGGTTTCACACTGCACATAATTAAACTAAACAAAAAGGATTAATTATTTTCTGTAGGGTGTATATATTCTAGTTAATTTAGATATGGAGCATGTGACGTCTGTGGCTATGCTGCTCAGGAAAGCGACGGATCGGTGCAATCCTGGACCCACAACAATCCCCGGTGCAGCGAGGAAATGGCTGGGCCTCGCTCCCTCTCTCTCTCACTCCTCCTAGACTCCCCGTGAGTGCTACTGGCTGGAAGCACTTTTCCCCAGACTGTGGTCCAAAAGGCCCCCACACTTCAGCATGTTTGTTCCCCCAAAGCAAACCTCACTAAAATAAACAGCCTTTTGCACCAAAAACCCCTGTCTCCCACATTGTCTGTGTGTTGTCTCAGTTCCTCACTCACAAGTAACAATAATAGTCTGAGGATTGAGCCTTGAGGTACACCAGTGATCACTGCATCACAAGCATATATGACTTCCAGTCTATTACTGATAGTTATACAACAGGTTATAAACTTGGACATTTTACACTTTTATTATAAATTTTAAACTACGTCATGCTGAGGTGCCAATATTTGAGAAATGACCACAGATTGATATGCTAGCTGTGTCAGTGCTACTGAATTGGTGTTACAGTGGAACCTCAGCCTTTGACTCAGAGTACAGTACATAGATTACTTACTGTTTATTAAAGGTCCCTCATAACTCCGTTGTCTTTCTGGTTTTCCTTTAAAAAGAAATTTAATCCCATTAAAGCCACTGGATTAGTGGATTTGTGTATACCGCATTTTATACTGGACTGTCTTCAGATGATTGTGTTTAATATGAATAAAACTATCATTAACACTCTCATGTTACTCTTAACAGGTTTTAGGAATTTAAAATTGTTTTAAAATTTTATTATAAAAATCATATTAAATAAATAGTAACATTTGTAATTTTATCATTAATAGCTTTAACATTAAATAGTATCATTAATAGTAACTGGGTACATTTAAAGAGTTAGTTTTTATATTTAGTAATGAAACAAAAATGCGGTCATTTCTGTCGTAAGGAAAATCCTCAGTGCAGGAGTTTATGTGTAATGATAGTCAGGCAGTCAGGGATGCAATCGCAGATAAAACAGTATTTATTAAACACTTAGGCAACGGTACAAAGTCGGCTGGCAGAAATCAACACCGTGAGACAGGCAAAAAGTCGAACGATCAACAAACAGGCTAGAATAAGCAATCCAAATTCGTAAATGGGAAAATATCAGAAAAGGGGTCAAAACCAAGAAAGCAATCATATATTAAACACTTCTCGTGTATGTGAATGTCCATTTCAACGTCCGATTGTGTGTCTGAGTCTGGAGCCGATTCCATGTCACTTTTGAGAGTGATAGTAGTGGCAGATGGGGGTGTGACATTTGCTTTGTGGTTTCTCCTTTACAAGTTTTTATCTTATTTACTAACTTGTTTCATGGATGTACCACATCATTAAATGTAACTATAAATTAATAAAAAAGTATGTTGTTTTGTTATTTAATAAATAAAACATTGTAATTTTCAGCAAACAGTATAATTCTACAAAATGTCTGGTTCTTAAGTGCAGCTGAATCTGTTCTATAATGATTAGGTTCATGGTGATGGAGATAAACGTAGCTTTTTGAACCTCTGATCACTGATAAAGTCCTGAATTCTGAACACACACTACTGATTCTGGATGTAAGGCTGAACTGACTTACTGGGTCGAAGGTCATTTGGATCACTTAATGCTCTTTTTCTTGTTTCTGTAACCATAAAAAATCTTCATCATCCCATTGTGTTTACATACGAGAGTGATTTCATCAGAAATATATGAACAAAATGTTACATTACAATTCAGTTAAATTTTACTTTATACTAAAAAGAGAGATTAAACATGATCAAAAATAAAGGTAGAAATGAATGGCTTACCAGGTGTGTGTTCATCACTAGATTCTTTCTGAGGTATTTTACCTGCAAATCCAAAGGAAGTGAATTAATTTGTGGTAATTAGTTTGTTTATCTTTTGACTTCATAAATGCTGCATTAACACATGATTATTTTTCAGGATTATTAACAGAGGATTGATTTAATAATAAAATGAAATAAATTGTCAATGATCCCTGCTCCCAAAATCAAGCAAATCAAAAAGCATGTTAATGTATATGACACTATAAAGCCTTCCTATACAAATTACAGTAAAATTGTGTGATTTATGTAAGAAAATGTGTACAGTGTGGAAAAATGTCCTGAAAATAAAAATGTAATACTTGCCTGAAAAAGGCACTGTTAAAAAAGAGAAATAATCAGATTAGACAAAGCTGGAATAAACTGGAACTGGAATAAATAATAAAAAATAGGTGAGACTTTTCTTCATAAATAAATGAATCTAAACTTGTGTATTGAGTTACTTCACTGTACAGCTGTGGCATGACTTAAAAAAAATAATAAAAAGACTGTATAACTGATCATATTATTAATGTTAGAGTTTGTATCATACATCTGGAAAAGTGATCTGCCAGAAGAATAGGTCAATTAAAACTCAAGATGAATAAAAATGTCTAGTTATAGGTTTAATAATTATTAAACCTATAACTAGACATTTTTATTCATCTTGAGTTTTAATTGACCTATTCTTCTGGCAGATCACTTTTCCAGATGTATGATACAAACTCTAACATTAATAATATGATCAGTTATACAGTCTTTTTATTATTTTTTTTAAGTCATGCCACAGCTGTACAGTGAAGTAACTCAATACACAAGTTTAGATTCATTTATTTATGAAGAAAAGTCTCACCTATTTTTTATTATTTATTCCAGTTCCAGTTTATTCCAGCTTTGTCTAATCTGATTATTTCTCTTTTTTAACAGTGCCTTTTTCAGGCAAGTATTACATTTTTATTTTCAGGACATTTTTCCACACTGTACACATTTTCTTACATAAATCACACAATTTTACTGTAATTTGTATAGGAAGGCTTTATAGTGTCATATACATTAACATGCTTTTTGATTTGCTTGATTTTGGGAGCAGGGATCATTGACAATTTATTTCATTTTATTATTAAATCAATCCTCTGTTAATAATCCTGAAAAATAATCATGTGTTAATGCAGCATTTATGAAGTCAAAAGATAAACAAACTAATTACCACAAATTAATTCACTTCCTTTGGATTTGCAGGTAAAATACCTCAGAAAGAATCTAGTGATGAACACACACCTGGTAAGCCATTCATTTCTACCTTTATTTTTGATCATGTTTAATCTCTCTTTTTAGTATAAAGTAAAATTTAACTGAATTGTAATGTAACATTTTGTTCATATATTTCTGATGAAATCACTCTCGTATGTAAACACAATGGGATGATGAAGATTTTTTATGGTTACAGAAACAAGAAAAAGAGCATTAAGTGATCCAAATGACCTTCGACCCAGTAAGTCAGTTCAGCCTTACATCCAGAATCAGTAGTGTGTGTTCAGAATTCAGGACTTTATCAGTGATCAGAGGTTCAAAAAGCTACGTTTATCTCCATCACCATGAACCTAATCATTATAGAACAGATTCAGCTGCACTTAAGAACCAGACATTTTGTAGAATTATACTGTTTGCTGAAAATTACAATGTTTTATTTATTAAATAACAAAACAACATACTTTTTTATTAATTTATAGTTACATTTAATGATGTGGTACATCCATGAAACAAGTTAGTAAATAAGATAAAAACTTGTAAAGGAGAAACCACAAAGCAAATGTCACACCCCCATCTGCCACTACTATCACTCTCAAAAGTGACATGGAATCGGCTCCAGACTCAGACACACAATCGGACGTTGAAATGGACATTCACATACACGAGAAGTGTTTAATATATGATTGCTTTCTTGGTTTTGACCCCTTTTCTGATATTTTCCCATTTACGAATTTGGATTGCTTATTCTAGCCTGTTTGTTGATCGTTCGACTTTTTGCCTGTCTCACGGTGTTGATTTCTGCCAGCCGACTTTGTACCGTTGCCTAAGTGTTTAATAAATACTGTTTTATCTGCGATTGCATCCCTGACTGCCTGACTATCATTACACATAAACTCCTGCACTGAGGATTTTCCTTACGACAGAAATGACCGCATTTTTGTTTCATTACTAAATATAAAAACTAACTCTTTAAATGTACCCAGTTACTATTAATGATACTATTTAATGTTAAAGCTATTAATGATAAAATTACAAATGTTACTATTTATTTAATATGATTTTTATAATAAAATTTTAAAACAATTTTAAATTCCTAAAACCTGTTAAGAGTAACATGAGAGTGTTAATGATAGTTTTATTCATATTAAACACAATCATCTGAAGACAGTCCAGTATAAAATGCGGTATACACAAATCCACTAATCCAGTGGCTTTAATGGGATTAAATTTCTTTTTAAAGGAAAACCAGAAAGACAACGGAGTTATGAGGGACCTTTAATAAACAGTAAGTAATCTATGTACTGTACTCTGAGTCAAAGGCTGAGGTTCCACTGTAACACCAATTCAGTAGCACTGACACAGCTAGCATATCAATCTGTGGTCATTTCTCAAATATTGGCACCTCAGCATGACGTAGTTTAAAATTTATAATAAAAGTGTAAAATGTCCAAGTTTATAACCTGTTGTATAACTATCAGTAATAGACTGGAAGTCATATATGCTTGTGATGCAGTGATCACTGGTGTACCTCAAGGCTCAATCCTCAGACTATTATTGTTACTTGTGAGTGAGGAACTGAGACAACACACAGACAATGTGGGAGACAGGGGTTTTTGGTGCAAAAGGCTGTTTATTTTAGTGAGGTTTGCTTTGGGGGAACAAACATGCTGAAGTGTGGGGGCCTTTTGGACCACAGTCTGGGGAAAAGTGCTTCCAGCCAGTAGCACTCACGGGGAGTCTAGGAGGAGTGAGAGAGAGAGGGAGCGAGGCCCAGCCATTTCCTCGCTGCACCGGGGATTGTTGTGGGTCCAGGATTGCACCGATCCGTCGCTTTCCTGAGCAGCATAGCCACAGACGTCACATGCTCCATATCTAAATTAACTAGAATATATACACCCTACAGAAAATAATTAATCCTTTTTGTTTAGTTTAATTATGTGCAGTGTGAAACCAAACCAAACTCAATAACAAAGAAAGCAAAAGCATCAACTTTGCTACAATTCAGGATTCAATGTTTTTAATTCTGTAAAACTACAGAGCCAAAATAAAATGTACCCACACTTCAGGAACACTTCTCCACATAAATGTCTGGAAGCTAACGGCCACCACTTTGAGCACTTCTTGTAATTGTAGAGGCCAAAGGTAATTTTGTATTAATCTCATGATGTCTGAATAAATTTAGTATTAAAATATTTATACAATTCTTTTCCTGAAGTGTGGATAAATTTTTTTTGGCTGACTGTATATGGTTCTGTCAGTTTCTCCAACATCTCCTCTGTGTGTGTGTGTGTGTGTGTGTGTGTGTGTGTGTGTGTGTGTGTGTGTACAGTGTGACGACAGCTCAAGCAGATGAAACAGCAGGACAGAAAAAAGGGAAAAGAAGAGAATTACAGTACAGGATGTTAGAGAGCATTTACACAGCAGAGAGAAATGATCATTCTGTTCTATATGGTACTGATTTGTTTATTTACTGTTTTGCTTCTATTTGCTTGTTAAGTCTGATGCCATTTCCGTATTCAGACTCTCCTTCAGTGCTGCCAGCTTAGAGACTGTGTCACTAGATTTGGCAACTTTTTAGACCCCTTTAGTGACTTTAATTCAAAAAGAGCCTTACAACAAATCTAGTGACCTTTTCAGCACGAGTGAATGTTTTGAACTCGATACGGTTCTCCAGCTCACATCACGGTTGCTGTTATTCGAGTTTATAAAGCAGGTTCATTTAGCTCACCATCAGTGCGTAACCCCTGCCTGACTTCATCCTGCTCTCATGTTGGACTCTGAGGGCCGACTGGACAATACAGTGACTCACTATCGCCTCTTGAGGTACAAAGTGGTACTACGAGACGGATGGACTGGGGCTAGCATGCTAACTTCAGTATCTCTGCAACACATTACATAGACATCTTGGACAGAACATAAAAAACTTATTTCTTCACATTCTGTGGATAATTTTAGTTAATTTCTGAATGTTTTAAGCTTGAATTCATACATATAGCACCAAGGTTTTTCTACATGTAATCTATTTTACTGCTCTGTGGATGAGCATTATTGCTTATGGGTATGTGGTTTTTGTATTGTATTGTGTTGGGTTTTACCAGAATATAAAGATTATACAAAACTGTATTATTTATGTATTACATTCATGATTTGAAATGTTAGTTTTACTTTACAGCAGTAATCAGAAATAAAACAATACTTTGGTGTCAGATATTTCCTCTGTGAAATGAACAATCTATTTTACGATTATTGAACTATTGAACCATCTTTTTAAACATTATTATTATTATTATTATTATTAAGTACCTTCTCACATACAAGGAATTTGGTGGTTCTTGCTTGAACAGGTAAGATAGAATTTAAAAATAGACAAAAATAGTAATATAAATAGATAGAATAAATAGAATAAAAAAATAGAATAAAAAATGGTAGGAATCTAAAATATACTTTTGAAATAAACATATTTAAAGAGTATGTGCATGGGTTGTTTACAAGGCCAAGGTGTACAGTATGTCCCAGAATGTGCAAATATAGTCACAGGATGAAATGTCATGACATGAATGTGAAAGAAGAAGAGTATATGTGTAATGGGTTAAATAAATGAACAAGCTGTACGGTGTGTGCCTGAATGTAAAATGAAACATCCTTCACAGGATAAAGATGCATAACATTGCATGAAAATTGCAGTACAGGGAGGAAGTGTATAATGTTACAGATTGAGAGTATGAATTTAGACTCAGTGGGGGTCTCTGGGCTTGATGAGGCCAGCTGCCATGGGAAAAAAAGCTGGCCTTATGGAATGAGGTTTTGGTTCTAATGAACTGCAACCTCCTACCAGAGGGGAGTGTGTCAAAAAGTTTGTGTCATGGGTGAGAGGAGTTGGCCACAACCCTTCCTGCCCTCCTCAGGGTCCTGGACATGTACAGGTCCTGAAGAGATGGAAGATTGCAGTTGATCATCCTCTCAGCAAAGCAGATGATGCACTGCAGTCTGCCCTTGTCCTTGGCAGTGGGAGCAGCTTACCATATGATGATGGAGGAGGTGACTATGAACTCAATTATGGTGGTGTAAAAGTGCACCATTGTGCACCATTGTCTTCTAAACACTGAACTTCTTCAACTGCCACAGGAAGAACATCCTCTGGTGTGCTTTCTTGGTGAGAGAGCAGATATTCTCCTCCCACTTAAGGCCCCAAGTGATTGTTGTTGTAATGTAGCAAAAATACTCTACTATATAGGTTACTGGGGAGTCAAACAGAGTGAAGGGGAGGATGTGGCGGAGCTCTTCCTGAAGTCTACCATAATTTCCATTGACTTTAGAGCATTGAGCTACAAGTTGTTCTGCCTGCTCCAGGACACCAGGTGATCAATCTCCCACCTGTAGGCAGACTCATCTTCATCAGAGATGAGTCCAATGAGGGTGGTGTCATCTGTGAACATCTGGAGCTTGGCAGACTGATCTCTGGCAGTGGAGTCATTATTGTACAGGGAGAAGAGTAGAAGAGAAACGGTGCAGCCTTGGGGGATCCGGAGCTGATGGTCTGGGAGACAGAGGGGAGTTTCCCCAGTGTCACATGCTGCTTCCCCTCAGACAGGAAGTCAGTGATCCACCTGCAGGTGAGTCAGGCACACTCAGCTGGGAGACCTTGTCCTGCAGAAGAGCCAGTATGATAGTGCTGAAGGTGGAACTGAAATCCACAAAGAGGATCTCAGCATAGGTACCTGCACAATCCAGGTGCTGAAGCATGAAATGAAAAGCCATGTTGACAGCATCGTCTGCAGATCAGCTATCTCTTTTTTGCAAACTGCATTGGGGCCCAGGAGTGGATTAGTGATGGCTTTAAAGTTGTAAAGGCTTTAAGGTGTTCAAAGGATTTCATAACCACAGAAGTCAAGGCGGTGGATCTGTAGTAATTTAATTCTGTGATCCTTGATTTTTTATGGACAGGGATAATGGTGGAGGCCTTGAAACAGGCTGGCACATGGCATGTCTCCAGTGAGATGTTCAAGTTATCTATGAACACTGGAGACAGCTGATCAGCACAGTGATTCAGGGTGAATGGTGAGACAGAGTCAGAACCTGTAGATTTGCGGGGGTTCAGCTTTTTAAGAACTGGTGTTGGAGATTTTCTGAGTACAGTCATTTAGCTTCTCTCACTGCTTTGCTGAACCTGTTCTTTGACTCCTTAAACCTGTCCCTGTCCCCACTTCTGAACAATTATTGCTTTTGCAACCCTAGCTGTCTGAGCTTACCTGTGAACCAGGGTTAGACATTACTGTAACTCAGGTGGTACACGGCAGTCACACTGGAGAGAAATTTTGCAGGTTGCAGATGCAAAGTCTGTGCTGACAGAAGCACATGAACACACTAGTGTGTTTCCCTCTCCTCCGATGTCTCACTGAATAACAGTAAGAGCACCTTTGACCAGAATGTCCAGTAATTCCACAGATGACACTATAAATGCTGGTACAAAGTCCACTGGAGTTGTTCTGCTAATGTAAGCTCTTATCTGGTGAATAGCTTTGAGTATCACAGCAGTCAGTTGAATTTACAAAAAAAAAAAAAAAGAGAAAACAATGCGCACCAACAGACTGAGGCACCCGTCTGTGGTGCCATCTTGTTACCTCAAACTATTATTATTATGTTTCTTAAAAGATGTTTTTAGTAAATTTATTTTTATTTGGCTTAATGCTTTATAGAGTTCATCTGATTTTGCCCATTTTTAACAGTAAAAGATTGTTAAAAATGTTTAGCCTGTATACTCATAAATACTGTGAATTGTAATACGTTGGTTTTGTTACTGATTTATTTAAAATGGTCATTTTAAGTTGCTTTGGTTGTGTAGGAGCTTGACGCTGTTACTGCTAAGTGCCTAAAAGCTGTGCCCCATAAAATTTACATGCTTTATATAAATAAATATTTATTTATATGCTTTATATAAGCAGGAAGCGTGACTGGCTTAACCCCAGTTCTAGAAAAAAAAAGCTGAGAAAAGGAACACCGGAAAACTGCTAGAAAACTTGAAAAGAATGTTGGGAAATAGTCATGATTCAGTCGTGTTCTTTCTCAAATGCATGAGGAACTTTACTGCTATATGAGATGATGAAGTGTGATGAGCTTTCTAGCAAAGCACAGATCACTTCAGTAGTCACAGATTCACCTTCAGTGTCTGACAGTCTGGTTTTAGTGGATCAAGCAGATCTTATTTTTCCTTAAAGGAACAGACAATGCGGCACGGTGGTGTGGTGGTTAGCACAGTCGCCTCACAGCAAGAAGGTCCTGGGTTCGATCCCCGGGTCACCCAGGGCGCCTTTCTGTGTGGAGTTTG
>JAQMYM010004379.1:0-13890 GCA_030014255.1 Parauchenoglanis ngamensis | reverse complement strand
AACAACTGAGATCTCTGTCCAGAAATGTGCAGTTCTAGGAACAGCTAAGATACTGTGCAGAACCCTCAAACTCCCAGGCGTCTGGTAAAGGACCCGAGGTTGAGGAAGACACGGTCCACCCACATTTTATATATAAAAGGGATAACATGCAGCATGAAACATGATCTCAAGCAACCAGCCTATGAAGACGAACAATGATGAATAATGAATTAACATTGTTTTTCATAGTTCATCAGCATCTGCACACTGACCAGAACTTGTTGGTAAAGCAAGTGATGATTATTTAGAATGATCTGAGCTGTTTTAACAGGAGAATGAGAGATGTGGGGGAAAAAAACAAAATGTACCAACTTCATTACAGATTTGCTGCACTTAAGAAGTGGCCTTTTTCTCCTCAGAGAGCTTGCCGCAGCCAGCTGTTTATACTTTCTGTACCACAAACATGAATTAGAAAAAATATAGTTCACCTTAACTTAAGTAACTCCACAGTTAACAGACACTTTGGCTACACACAATGCAGATGGTCCCAATATAGAAAATGTCCTGCTCCTAAAATGAAAGGCCTGTCACAATTCTACACCCTGTCACTGGTTTCGATTTTCATTCATTCATTGGTTCTTAAGCAGTAACTAAACATGTACAACATGGACATGATATTATATGATTATATGATATGATCGGGAATCTTTTCTATGACTTCTATGATGTATATAACTGAATAATTTTCTATGACTAAAAACTGTCATGAACAGACTGAGGTGGGTGAAAGCAGGTGCAGTTCAGTTCTTTTAATAAAACATTAAGGCAGAAGTACAAAAACATGAGGCATAAATGTGTATGTGTGTTTTTATGTGGCTAGAGTCTCAGGTGTTTTGGTTAATTGGCTGCACTTGCATCCAATCAGAAGTCTAGGGATTGTAAGCAGAGGGAAAGGTGGCCTAGAGAGTGGTAAGTGGTGTTGGAGAGTGGTGAATCATGGGAATTGTAGTTTGGGTCAGCAGAGGGCAAGAGGCACTTACTTAATTTTGTAAGTGACAGGATCTACTTAACTCAATACCCCAGAAGGTCCCATACAGCGAGCGTTGAGCTTGCGTCATCCAGGTAACCAGCGGATGTTGCGGGTTAAGAGCCACACCTGATCCCCTGTCCGGAACTGAGGTGCGTCTCTCTGGCGATGGTCAGCGAAGTGCTTGTTGTTGGTAGATACCTGTTCCAGGTGTCGGTGCGTGCTTCAAGTGTATTTATTACTGGGCTGAGTGTCATCGTGTTCTACCTTGATAAAATAGTTTGCTTAAGCAACCACCCATGTCTTGTAATATTTGGTTGTGAAGAACTCAAATGTTTTTCCTCCACATAAGGCTTCACCTACAGTTTTCCAAACCAGTCATTACTAGTTAGGATCCCCCAAATTAACCCCTTAAACTCTCTTATCCTGTTACTAGACACATTTCCTGAATAATTCAGCTTCCTATTTCATTAAAAAATCTTTATTTTGTGTTTTCGAGCTTGCAAAGAAAAGCAATAACAAAATCATTGTTTTAATACATGCATGTAGTGCTAACAGAAAAAGAACTAGAGAGTGAAGAAATTGGTCACTTTGAAAGGACTTGTATCAACAGCAGTAGTTTTATTTTGTAAACCATCTTAGCAAGAAGAGAGAGGGATATGAATTTGATAAATAGGGATAAAGGGATATAAGGAATAAAACCCTCAATAGTTGTGCTGTTTTTGGATAAAACAGTGGCATGGTGGCGTGACATGAAACTAGGCTGTTGTTATCCAAAGGAGAATATTTTTCATATAATGGTATGTCCTAAAGTGTTTATTTTTCTCATGTCCTGCCAAATTTTGCAATAATTATAATTTTTTAAATTATTGAATCATACTTTTTCCCCCTCCTTCTATCCTGAAGACATTTTCATGACGAAACAAAGCGCTGACACTGGAGACTGCATCCACAGATGGGACCCGATCCAGCAAAATGAGTCACCGTGACCCTTGTTTTTGTTTATATCACACATACATTTGTCTTACAATCCCTGTGAAAACCTTCTGTTGACAAAATTTTTAATTCAGCTAATTACAGCAATGCTTACATCTAACACTAAAGGTAAACACTAAGTTAGGCAATGGTTGAAACCCCACTAAAAAATATTGTAATTAATTTTATGCTAAGGCAGCGCGGTGGTGCAGTGGGTTCAAACCTGCCAGCCGACTGTAGCCTTTCTGTGTGAAGTTTAAATGGTCTCCATGTGCCTGTGTGGGTTTCCTCCGGGTGCTCGGGTTTCCTCCCACAGTCCAAAGGCACACCGCTTATGTCAGCTCTAAATTGCCCATAGGCGTGAATGTGAGTGTGAATGACTGTTCACGGACTGTACCCAACCTCTTGCCCGAAATCAGCTTTCATTGGCTCCAGTTTCCCCACGACCCTGACGGATAAGTGGTATAGATAATGGATGGATAATTTAATGCCGAAGTGTACTAAGTAAGCATACTGTAGAAGGTTTGTTGGTAAAGCAAGTGGTGAGCAATTATAATGATTTAAGCTGTTTGTTTTTTTTCAGGGGAATGATATGGAAAAACCCAGAACACACTAGATAACTACTTTTGGCCCACCCTGTAAATACACTCACTGTCCACTTTATTAGGAATAGTTATCTAATCATTCACTCGTGGCAGCAGCACCATGAAAAAAATCATGCAGATACAGGCCAAGAGCTTCAGGTAGTCTTCACATCAAACATTAGAATGGGGAAAAACTATGATCTCAGTGACTTTGACTGAGGTATGGATGCTGGTACCAGATGTGCTGGTTTGAGTATTACAGAAACTGCTGATGTACTGGGGTTTTCACACACAACAGTCTCTAGAGTTCAAAAATAATTTGCATTTAAAAACATTTGTACATCTACAAAGGAAGCATCATATTATGTAAGACGTTTTTTCAGACAAAAAAACATAATGGAGGCTCCTGGGTTATTTTATATATACCTATATAGATATATAACACCTTACAGTTGTTCACAGCTTTTCTCTAGTTGTTGTTGTAAAGGCAAACATCATGTCATAGAGTGACTGCTACGAAAACTGCATTGAGCTTCTGGAAGGTGCATTTCGATGCAGGGTCAGATCCTGTTGAGGATCACTCTTGCAAAAAACTTCCTAACCTCTGTAACTGGTGCAAGTACAAGGAAAATTTCTTGAAGAGGGTGATTATGTCTCAGTCTTTGAGGTCCTGGGGTACCCTTTCTTCTGTCCAGATGGCAATTAGAAGGATGTGGAATTCAACCAAGAGAGGCTCACTACTGACCTTGAGGACTTCACATAGAATGCAGTCTGGCCCAGGTGCCTTATCTGTGGAGAGTCATTTCAAGGCCTTGGCAAGTTCTTCGAGTGTTGGAGGGTCTTCTTGAGGAATTTTGTCCAGTACTTAAGGGTTGGCTGTGCTGATTTGATTTAGCAAGAAGCTGAAATGTTCTTTCCACTGCATGAGGATGGCCTGCTTATCAGTTAAATAAATTACGTTGGTGTAATTATTAACATTATTATGCCAACACAACTCAACACAAACTTAAAATGTTTACTGAAATCAATAAAACAGAATTTTTTATCTTACAACCATGTATTTAATTAAATGGTGGTAATAGGTTCGCTGAATTACCTATTAGAGTGAGGATTTACTGAAACAGTAAAAGTGAGAATTTATTTATTTGAATATTTATTTTATGTATTTAATTTGAGCTCTAATGGACTCAAACGACCTCTGAAAGAGTTATTTCAACACTCCAGGTATTAATTTCTCACCTTGACTAATAATGGCAAGTTTTCCTATTTCCTTTTTTTTTAATTTAGCACAGAAAAAGCAAGAGTGTGGAAGTACACTACAGTACACTAGTATAGTAACTGATACACTACATGAAGGTACACTACAGGCACCTGATGGCCACCATACATTCTAATGTACACTTGGGAAGGCAGGGGTCAAGGAGACAGATTGTGATGGTTGAATCCTATGTAGTGGATCTCTATTAAATTCAATTATTTCATTTCCAAAGACGTCTGTCCAAATGAATAGATTCAAACCAGATGACATGCATCATTGTTTATTTTAATTATAAACACATCAAATACCACTCCATATGTTCCCTTTATCAAATCAATTGTAAAAAGAAAAAAAGACAGAGATAGTAAATAATTTTTTAAAATTTATTTTTATTAATTGAAGAAGCAGCTCATTTCTAATCAGGTCAGGGCTTAAGACAGAATAAATATGTTGTAATTAGTGACATTGTATCTAAGCCGGTTGCATTTCTATACGTAATACAAAGTCAAACAATTCCTGTTTGTGAGTGCTATTTCAGGTTCCATATGGTATTTCTTTCTCAATGGAGCACATGTTCAGAAGTATTCGATGGGGTCCTGATGGGCTTTGGGCATCTGTATTCCATGAAGTTCCAGTTTTCCTCCAGCATGTGGCAGCATCTTATAGACACGCAAGTGAACGTATTTATCTCCACCCACATGGACCTGCAAAACACACATGAAGACACATACGTACCTCTATTAATGACCATTAAATACAAAATACAAAAAAAAACTCTAAGTGAAAACTGTGTGAATGTCCTACCTTGACGAAATAGTTTCTCCCACTTACAACCTGGGTCTTGTAGGATTTAGCAGTGAAGACGTCAAATGTTTTTCCAGCTTTTTCCTCTGCATGAGGCTTCATCTGCAATTTCAAAAACAGTCATTAGTAATCAGGACTCCCATGACTTATGACTCATAGACGTGGCAGTAATTGATCATGCTTCTCAACAATAAGCTTTTCCTGAGATGCACACAATTACAGAAGCAATCACTTACCCCATAGTTTTACTATGAATGTAAAAACCTAGATTTTTTCTTTAGAAAGGAATCCACCTCAAATCGAAATACAATTTAAAAATATATTTATTCTCTCAGAAATTGAAGTGTTTAAGGGTTTCAGAATCAACATTTCTGTTTTGTGCTGTCTTTTCATCTTTGGTTGTTACAGTGTTACACTTTATTTGTAGTTTATTCGTTTGGAAATACTTTTTAATTTATTGTACTTTTGAACAGACACTTGATGGATACAGTTAAGTTTGAATTAATTCCATGGAGAAATACACTAAAGAATCAAGTCAAATGTTTTGAAAGTAAAACTATTCGACACTTCAGCCAGTCACATGAAACTTTTTGGTAATCCGCCATAGGCCTGAACTCCCAGACAGAAAGAATGGAGAATAAACACACTGATACTAAGACTGCAAACAAATCCTAACTGGCATCATTTATTGTTACTTGGGTGGCACACTAAAAGTGTAGGCTACATCCCTTTTTGATATTTAGTAACAACTATTTCCTAAGATGGTGCATGCGATGAACTCCCAAAAAACAGCAACCTCATCACAGATTTTCTGCACTTCCTCAGTGGCGTCCTTCGCCTCGCTGGTTCCTCCTAACCGTATATGCATTTTCTTTCCTTTGCAACAAGACTAAATAAAATTATTGCGTAGTTTCAGGTGCCCAAAGCTTTCCTAAAGTACCCAAACACGCTGTGTAATTACACTGCCTCTCCCAAAATCGTCTGACAGGAAAAACGTACCAAACCAAAACCATACACGTGCACAGAGCAGCCAATCATGAAGCTGCTTCCCGTCCCTAAATAGAAGATCCAGCCAATCATAAGCTTGCTTCCTGTTTCTAACACGAATCTCACGCGTCTCGGTATAAAGCACATTTTAAAACAAAATTCAGAAAGAGTTTATCGTTTTTATTCTCCTTAGAAACAAACCTGATAAATGAAAGGTCTGTAAAATTCAGAAACTATGAAATACTGATGGTTACAGTATTTCATAGATTCAACAGTGCTAACCACTGCACCACCTATATACGTATATATACATATTCTGTTATATATTACTTTCAACATGGAAGTCATAACGTTTTCAATCTTAGTGTGTCTGAATATTCTGAATAAGTTTAAACATTACTACTTCCATACCACGTTCTGCATTGTCGATCTCATAACACATATTCATTTCGTAGGGACATTCTTTTCATTCATGTTTTTTATTTCATTTTTTTTCTGTTACCCTTCAGTATTTCTTTCTGTTTTTCTTTTCTATCAAAGGCATCAACATGAACAATTGAAATTCAAAATTGTAAACAACATGAGCATTTAGAAACATTTGTATGTCAACAAAGGAAGCATCATATTATGTAAGATATGTTTTTTCAGACAGAAAAACATAATGGAGGCTCCTGGGTTATTTTATATATACTTATATATATAGATATATAACACCTTACAGTCTTAAAAAGTATTATTTTTAATAATATTTTAGTATTATTGATATAACCTGCAGACTCCTTGGGGTAGTCAGTAAATGAGTATCATGCAGTAAATTGGAATATTATTCTGGTATCACAGCATTTAGTCTCTTTATTTAATTCAGTTATATTTACACTGAATTCTGGCCAAATTAGAACAGTGGTCATGTATCAATGTTTATTCCTACCTTTAATTTCAATACAGGTATTGCATTTCTGAAGATGGACATATAGACATATTATAGAAGCAGCTCATATTTTTGTCATTTCAGGGATTAAGACAGAATAAACATGTTGTGGTTTAAACAGGTGACATTCCATATGTCATACAAATTCAAACTCCTGTTTGTGTGTTAGTGGAGTTTCTATGGTGTCTCTTTCTTATTGGAGCATACTGTATATTCAGAAGTATTCAATGGGGTCGTGATGAGATTTGAGTGTCTGTATTCCTTGAAGTTCCTGATTCAACAGCGTCTTATAGACACACAAGTGAACGTATTCCTCTCCACCCACATGGACCTGCAAAATACATTTGTCAGTGGCCATCAAATACAAGTTATTATTTGGAGAAAAGGGGCTTCAAGTATGTTCACTAAGAGACTGTGAGTGGGTTTGTGTCCGACCTTGATGAAATAATTAGTTCCAGCTGTCTTGTAGGATATCGCAGTGAAGATGGAAAACCTTCTTCCTGCTTTTTGGTCTGCATAAGACTTCATCTGTGATTTGGATTTTAGTCATTAGTAATCAGAACTTCGACTTTTATTCAGGAGTGATTTTTTACAACTTATACAAATAATTGTTATTACTCATAGCTGTCATGTGTAGAAGTCATGGTAATTTGGTTTCACTGAAACAGTACAGTTAAGAAATTCAAGCTTACTTACTTTTAAAGACATGTGACTTATTATGTTTATAACAACGTTATAAAAGTATTCAAGAGGAAAGAGTGTGCCTCTAACTGAAATGTCCCTCACCAGACTCTCTACGTTTTCTCTCTTAAAGCTAATTAGGGAAAAAAGCAGCTTGTCATGTTACTGAGAAACCTGAAAGTGCAAACTCTGTGCTGAAGACTTTGCCTTGTAGGAAAACTGACTGTTACAGAGCGCTGACAATGGAGGCTCCTTCCAAAATGTTAAATAAATGGCTCCTTATGGAAACCTTCACTATGCCAAAGATTATATTTTTCTTTGTTAATTAGCAACATGTTTTAAGCTGATTTTTTATTAGCATTAGATTTTGTACAACATCCACCATTCAAGTCCCACCGATTGAGTTGTTAGAAACTTGATCAGCGCCTTCTGATGATTAAGATTTGGGAATTAATCAGTACTGTAAAATAAAGAAGGAATAACATGCAGTTTGAAACATGACATCAACCAACCAGCCTATGAAGATGAATAATGATGAAAATAGAAAGAAGATTTAAACATTAAGTTTGGCAAAGACAGAAACCCTCCAGAAAAAAATATTTTTATTAACATTGTTTTTCCGGGTAGATCAGCATCTGCACACTGACTAGCACTTGTTGGTAAAGCAGGTGGTGATTATTTAGAATGATCTATGCTGTTTTAACAGGAGAATGAGAGATGTGGGGGGAAAAAACAAAATTACCAACCTGATCACAGATTTTCTGCACCTCAGCAGTGGCCGTTTTCTCCTCAGAGAGCTCGCCACAGCAAAACCTTTTTGCCAGAAACATTAATTGAGGATAAAATAGCTCACCTTAACTTTATTAAAACTCCAAAGTTAACACACACTTTGGCTACCCTAAATGCAGATAGTCCCAAAACAGTAACACCTATTAATAAAGAGCGAAGTCCCAAATTGCAGAAGATAAAATAGAGGCACTAGTATATATACAACTCATAAGTCCCGCCCCTAAAATGAAAGGCCAGTCATAGGGATGCACCCCGGCCCTGCTACTGGTTTTCATTTTCATTCATTCACTGGTTCTTACGTAATCACTAAATGCATACAACATGGATATATGATATGGTATGATAATACACTATATACACTATATATAATAATCAGGACTTCAGCTTTTATTCAGGAATAATTTTTTTATGACTTGTACACATAACTACTCATAACTGTCAAGTATAGTAGTTATGGTAACTTGGTACACTGTAAAAACAAATATTTTTATATTTTGAGTTATGTAACTTCTAATGAATTTATGTTCAGCCAAAGAAGTACACTGAGTTAGGGGAATGAGCTTTATCTCCACATTCAAAGGTATTTTAATGACCACGTTTCTTAATAATCAGTGGCATAAACACAAAATCTTAAGTGGCTTACTCAACAAATCAAGTTGTTCCATCTACTTTTTTCCACATAATTTCAAATTAGTTTTTAAGTGTTATGTACTTCCATCCGTTATTTATGCTGTGTATCTGTCATGGGGAAGCAATTCAGAGAGGGCTATTGTACCAATCTGATTGTTGTTTCCTTAAAGTGTATTATAGAGAATAGAAAGAAAAATAAGTTATTGAAAGGGTGAAACTCTGTTAAAAATGATTATAATTAATTTTATGCTAGGGCAGTACGGTGGAGCAGCGGGTTCGAACCTGTCATCCGACTGGAGTTTTTCTGTGTGGAGTTTGTTTGTTTTCCTTGTGCCTGTGTGGGTTTCCTTCAGGTGCTTCATGCAAAAAATCATGCAGATACATGCCAAGAGCTTCAGGTAATGTTCACATCAAACAATAGAATGGGGGAAAAGTGTTATCTCGGGAACTTTGAAAGTGACGTTGGTGTTGTTACCAGATGGGCTGGTTTGAGTATTGCAGAAACTGCTGATATCCTGGGATTTTCATCACGAAAGTATTATTTTTACATTGGATTGACCTGTACACACCCCAGGTTAGGGAGTAAACAACACAGAAATATGAATATCAATTTGTTATCATAGTGTTCAGTCCCTGTATATAATTAAATTTTATTTCCAAAGAATTCTGAGCAAACGATTACCAGAGGTCATGTACATCAATGTTTATTCTTACTTTTAACTTCATTACAGATATTACATTCCTCAAGATGTGAGGATGTGAGCATGCAAAAGCTGTCCTGACTGTAGCATCATTGTGATTAGTGTATGTGAAGGTATAACATGCCATCTGAAACATGATCTCAAGCAATATGAAGAGGAATAATGATGAAAATAGAGAGTTAAACACTAAGTTTAGCGAAGACAGAAACCCTGCAGGAAAAAATAGTTTCATTAGCATTGTTTTTCCTGGTAGATCAGCATCTGCACACTGACCAGAGCTTGTTGGTAAAGCAGGTGGTGATTAGTTAGAATGATTATTATATATTACTCATAACTGTCATGTGTAGAAGTCATGGTAATTTGGTAATCAGGTTTCACTGAAACAGGGCAACTGAGAAATTCAGACTTACTTACTGTTAAAGACATGTGGCTTATTATGGTTATAATAACGTGATAAAACATTCAGGAAGAAAGAGTGTGCCTGAACCTGAAATGTCTCTCACCAGATTCTCTATTTTTTTTTCTTGAAGTTAATAAGGGGAGAAAAGCAGCTTGTCATGTTACTGAGAAACCTCAAAGTGCAAACTTTCTCACTAATACAGAGCGCTGACACTGATATTCTCCTTCCAAAATGTTAAATAATTGGCTCCTTATGGAAAACTTCATTTCTTGAAAGATTGTTTCCCTTTGTTAATTAGCGTCACGTTTTGATCTGTTTATTATTAAGATTAGATTAAGTTGAGCGTCCACCATACTGAACTGAACCATACACCATACTGAAGTCCCACTGAATGAGTTGTTAGAAACCTTCTGATCATTAAGATTTGAGAATTAAACAGCACTATGAAATAAAGAAGGGATAACATGCAGTGTGAGACAGATGAATGATGATGAAACCAAAAGAAGAGATAAACACTAAGTTTAAGTTTAACACCTCCAGAAAAAAATAGATTTATTATCATTTGTTGTTTTTCCTGGTAGATCAGCATCAGCACACTGACCAGAGTTTGTTGATAAAGCAGGTGGTGATCAGTTAAAATGATCTAATCTGTTTTAACAGGAGAATGTGTGTGCCTGTGTTGGGTTCCTCTGGGTGCTCCTGTTTCCTCCCACAGTCTAAAGTACGCTGCCTCTCACCTGACATCAGCTAGGATTGACTCTAGCTTTACCCCATAACCAGACATGGATAAGCCACATAGAAAATGAATGGACGTTTGAATGAAATGATATTCACCTTGAAACGTCCTTTGCATTGTATTTTTTTTTCAGCCTGAAAGTCCTCTAATTGCAACTTTAATAGAAATAGAGCGTCCCGAGCGCTTCCAGCATCAGTTAAGGATTTGTAAGTAGCTGCAGTACGAGAGATCCCAGCATCCAGGGTGGCATCATCCAACACCACGCCACCAACATAGGTGAGCTTGTACACATGTTTCAGCTGATGGTCATCAATTTTGATGGGAGATGGATCTGGATGATTCCTATTTTTGATTTGCTGATAGTAGGTCCCCAGCTTTTACATGTGCTGTTGAGAGATGACGTGGCTTCCAATAGCTGGTACGCCTTGTGGTCTACAAAGGCTCCATCATCAGTGTAAAGCAGTTACCTCAGTATCATTCTGTACTGACTTACTATTCAAACGTCTGGTATTAAACAAATTGCCGCCCTGCTTGTATTGTTTCCTCACATCAAAATCAGGAAGATCCTTAAAGGCATGACGCAGAACGAAGGTAAAGAATAGTATGAATAAGGTAGGTGCAATACCCTGTTGACAGTGTTGAAAGCCTTGACCAAGTCCACAAAAAGGACATGAATTTCTTAGTGTTGTTCACGGCTTTTCTCTAGTTGTTGTTGTAAAGGCAAACATCATGTCATAGAGTGACTGCCACGAAAACTGCATTGAGCTTCTGGAAGGTGCATTTCGATGCAGGGTCAGATCCTGTTGAGGATCACTCTTGCAAAAAACTTCCTAACCTCTGTAACTGGTGCAAGTACAAGGAAAATTTCTTGAAGAGGGTGATTATGTCTCAGTCTTTGAGGTCCTGGGGTACCCTTTCTTCTGTCCAGATGGCAATTAGAAGGATGTGGAATTCAACCAAGAGAGGCTCACTACTGACCTTGAGGACTTCACATAGAATGCAGTCTGGCCCAGGTGCCTTATCTGTGGAGAGTCATTTCAAGGCCTTGGCAAGTTCTTCGAGTGTTGGAGGGTCTTCTTGAGGAATTTTGTCCAGTACTTAAGGGTTGGCTGTGCTGAATTGATATCGCAAGAAGCTGAAATGTTCTTTCCACTGCATGAGGATGGCCTGCTTATCAGTTAAATAAATTACGTTGATGTAATTAACATTATTATGCCAACACAACTCATCAAAACATTTGCAACTTAAAACATTTACTGAAATCAATAAAACTGAATTTTTATCTTACAACCATGCATTTAATTAAATGGTGGTAATAGGTTCCTTGAATTACTTATTAGAGTGAGGATTTACTGAAACCATACAATCCCCAGCATTGAACTAACTCTTTCAGATTCAGCTGAGCCCTAATGGACTCTAATGTCCCCTGAAAGAGTTATTTAAATACTGTCAATTTCTCACCTTGACTAATAATGACAAGTTTTCCTTGTCATTAGTTTTACTTTTTTTTTTTCTTACTACAGAGATAAGAGTGTGTGGAAGTACACTACAGTACTACACTGGTGTAGTAACTGATACACTACAGGCACCTGACAGCCACCATACATTCTAATGCATGCTTGGGAAGGCAGGAGCCAAGGAGCGGGATTCATATGGTTGAATCCTATATAGTGGACCTTTAAATTGAGATAACCTGCAACCACCCTGGGGTAGGGGATAGACAAATAACAGTAAATTGTAATATTCTGGTATCACAGGATTCAGGCTCTTTATTAAATTAAATTATTTTTAATTTAACAGAAGACATGCATCAATGTTTATTTTAATTATAAACACATCAAATAGCACTCCACATGTTCCCTCGATCAATAATTTGTTTTTGAAAAAAAAGAAAAAAAAAGATGGAGAGTAACCAACTGATATGTAACCAATGACTTTTTATTAATTGAAGAAGCAGCTCATTTCTAGTCAGGTCAGTATTTAAGACAGAATAAACATGTAATTAATGACATTTGGGTTTAAGCCAGTTGCATTTCATACGTAATACAAAGTTAAACACAGTTCCTGTTTGTGAGTGACATTTCAGTTTCCATGGTATCTCTTTCTCAATGGAGCACGTGTTCAGAAGTATTCGATGGGGTCCTGATGGGCTTTGGGCATCTGTATTCCATGAAGTTCCAGTTTCTCTCCAGCATGCGGTAGCATCTTATAGACACGCAAGTGAAGATATTCATCTTCACCCACATGGACCTGCAAAACACAAATACTTACCTCTATTAATGGACATTAAATACAAATTTTGAATGAGGACTGTGCGATTGTCCTACCTTGATGAAATAGTTCATCCCAGCTACCAACTGGGTCTTGAAGGATTTAGCAGTGAAAACATCAAAGGTTTTTCCAGCTTTTTCCTCTGCATGAGGCTTCATCTGTAATTTCAAAACAGTCATTAGTAATCAGGAGTCCCATGACTTATGACTCATGCTTCTCAACAAAAACCTTTTACTGACTGACTACACAATTACACAAGCAATCACCACTTACTCCATAGATTTACTATGAATGTAAAAGCCTAATTTATTTTTCTTTAGAAAGGAATCCACCTCAACCTGAAATACAATTTAAACATTTATTTATTAAGTACTCAGGTATTTAAGTGTTTCAGAATCGATGTTTCTGTTTTTTACTGTCTTTTCATCCATGGTTGTTATTGTTACACTGTTTTACATCACTTTACTTGTAGTTTATTCGGTTGGAAAAATAATTTTAAATTTATTGTGCTTTTGGACAGACACTTGTTGGATACAGTTAAGTCTGAATTCATTCCATGGAGAAATACACTAAAGAATCAAGTCAAATGTTTTGAAAGTAAAACTATTGGACAATTTTATTCAGTCACATGAAACTTTGTGGTAATCCGCCAGATCATTGGTACAAGCATGTGTGCTATAGACCTGCACTCCCGGACAAAAAGAATGGCGATACTAAGACTGCAAACAAATCCTAACTGGCATCATTCATTGTTACTTGGGTGGCACAGTAAAAGCTACTATTTCCTAAGATGGTGCATGCGATAAACTCCCAAAAAAACACCAACCTCATCACAGATTTTCTGCACTTCCTCAGTGGCGTCCTTCGCCTCGGTGGTTCCTCCACACAGCATAGGCATTTTCTTTCCTTTGAAAGAAAACTAAATAAAATTATTGCTTAGTTTAAGGTGCCCAAAGCTTTCCTAATGTAACTGTGTAATCACACTGCCTCTCCCAAAATCATCTGACCGGAAATACGTACCAAACCAAAACCACCCACCTACGTCTTGTTTTTAACAAAAGCGGAATAAACGAGCGTACACAGAGCAGCCAATCATGTGGCTGGTTCCCGCCCCTAAATAGAAGATCCAGCCAATCATAA
>JAQMYM010004378.1:0-13890 GCA_030014255.1 Parauchenoglanis ngamensis | reverse complement strand
CTCGCCCGAAGATGCTGGGATTGGCTCCAGCTTCCCCGCGACCCAGATGGATAAAGTGGTATAGATAATGGATGGATATCTCTATGGAGAATCAAAAGAAATAGCATAGATGGGTGAGAGATATTGGCTACTTAAGCTCATGTTTCACACATGGACCTAATAATCTGATTCACAATCGGAATGAAATTTCTTATGCGGGATTGAGTCAGAAATTCAACTTCCGAATGTACACTTGTGTCACGTAAACACGGCCTGGTCAGTATCACCGAGCAGAAAGAATTCGTTCAGAGTGTAAAAAACGCGCGTGTGTGGAAACGTGAAGGTCTGCTCGAGCTTAGCTTAGTCCAATATATTAGTTGCACTGACTGATACTGGAGTGACATTCTTTGTGACAGAAATGTAGCAAGCCTCAACAATAATGTCAGACCACGCTCAATTAACTGATCAGTTAACTATTCAGTGCTATGCCACTGAACACAGCCATCAGTTTTGCTTCCCAAAATCCAGCAGTGCCTAAGCCAAAAGAATTGCAGGAAACCTGAAATCTTGTTTCATTTCTCGGCTTAATTTAGATTACTGTAATTATAAAGTGAACATCAGCTCCTTGCAGCTTCGAACATGACTTTAACATCCGCCAATCATCTAAACAATTACGCTTCTCGGACATCGTTGAGGATTTCAGGAGAAAAGAAAAACGAAACCTTCGTGGTGTGAAAGGAAACCAGAACTCTAGCTTGTTAAACAAGTTTGACAAACAGCATTTTACAAATAGCACCAAGTCTACGAAAATGCCAGAACATATTCAGCGGCCAGCTACACGCAATCAGCTCCATTTCTGTAAGGCAACTTTAATTAAAGGGAGGGGGCGAAACGTCACGGCTTATCACAAAATGCGTATAAAAGAATGTGAGCGTTCTTAACCACGTGATGACTATCGAGCGTGGAAGGATGGGTTTTAACTGCGGCTGCCTCGGACTACAGAAAAGGGAAGAGAAAAAGTTGAACGCTGTTTCAACACAGACGGATATTCAGGAGTCTAGCAAGCTTTACCACGTCTAAATACACCTACAACATACAAGCTAGGTGCAACATCAGTGACTTGTCACCTACAGGTGTGGTTGTGTGGCTGGTTTTATGAAATACAGGCAGAGCTGACAGTGTTGACAGGAGCGTTAATAATGCATCATACATCGAATACCTTTAACATGTACAACAGGAAGGAAGCTATGAAAGAAAAAAATCGTGGCCCTGTTTGGAGTAATTCCCAAACCTAATCAGTTCATCTGGCTACAGCGATGGGTCCATGGCTCTGTCCGAGTCACGGAAAATGCAGTCTCGGGAGGGTGTCCAACATGACAGCGAGGCATCAAGGACCGTCGGAAACTGATCAAACGCTCAGATTCTGTCTGACTTCAAACTGCCCCAGAGCGTTCTTCTTTAAAGGCATCATCATCATCATCAACGTCGATGTATCCTCCATGCAGCCTATTACCCACAGGGTCCCCGGTTCGACCCTGAGCTCAGGTTACTCTGTGTACAGTCCTGCATGTACATTTTGGGTTTCCTCCCAGTTCTCCGGTTTCCTCCAGTAGGTGAACTGGCTACTCTAGACTGCTCCTATGCGTGAATCTGTGTGTGTGTGTGTGTGCTGCCCTGGGTGCCTGCAGGATGTATTCCCACCTCGTACCCAGTGCTCCTGGGATAGGCTCCGGTTCCACCGTGGCCCTGACCAGGATGACGCGGGTACTGAAGATGGATAAATGCGCTGGCAAAACCGATCAGTGTATCCGTCAGATCTGTTTTATCCAATCGGATCATTAAAGCATGGAGTTTTTATTTCTAGTCCCACTAACGAGGCCAGAATATTCTTCTGTGGAGACGGCCAATTAAATTCCAGTTCACATTTGAGGAAAAAAAGCAGCATAAATTTGCATGCCTAAGTTCTTAAAATGATCATTAAAATGTATGGTCTGTATTTGTCCCTTGTTAATTATGCATTGACTCAACAGTGTGGGACGGCGGCGCGTCGGACTCCAGCACAGCCCTGCCTCGACTCGTCTCTCTCTCACAGGAGATCAAACTGTGAGCTGCTAAACTCTGATAAACGAGAACGCTCTGCTCGCAGGTCCGTCCTGGTGATTAACACGAATGCGGGGTTAGGACAGCACAAACACACGGCTGACTCTTCCAAAAGGTCTCGCTTTCTAAAAATGGTTGCCTTTGTGCTTGATAAGCAATAGAACATGTACACGACTGTATAATATAATCACGTAGATTTACACTCACACCTTAATATTCTCATTTCCGCTTTATTGTTCACAAAATCAAACATCGCCAGGGGATGCACCAAAAATACCATATCATGATCATCGCATTTATACGATGCAGGACATCAACATACAACTGTACCATTTTAGGGTTGCGTTTTAACTATTACTGAAATTGTTGTTAGGTAAGATTTGTGGGGAAGAAAAATCTCTAACGGTTAAGTAGTTTGGAGTCGAATAATGTTTTTAATGTTTGCTTTTTTATAAACTCATTAAGGCCGCCCCCACTTCCAGCCAGGTACATAAAGCTCCGCCCCCAAAACTTAGTAGTTCAATTATCATTAGCATGCTAACTAGAGTTAACTAGCAAGGACTGTCGTAACATTATTTTTTAAGCGTACTCGGACATCCAACTGCTTGAAAGGAAGCAAAGTCACAACTCTATGAACATGCGACTTGTCCTCCTAATGATATGTGAAGGGCTGCTGGAGGCGTGTCTTCTAAATGACTGACAAGACGCCAACCTGAGTACGTGCAACAACTCCAGATGGAAGGCAGGTTTCCGAATTGGCATTTTTCCAGCTACATAATACACTTGTTCTGAGACAATGCTTTAAACTATTATTTGTTATAATTTCTACAGAACTGACACATTATTTGTACTATGAAAAATACTGACTTTTTAAAAATGTAATAAGACACGACAAGCGTGTTAGAAAGTTAAAGGAGTTGTCGTCGATTCTGGAGGAAGAGTGTTGATATTTGAACTCAACAACCAAACACACCTCCACTCGGTGCTCCTTCAGAAGCTCCGCCCATAAATTCATGGACGTGCGTTGCCAAGACAATGATGACACCCCCATCTTTTATTTCGGCATGCACGCAGAATGTAAAGAGATATTTGCTGAATTTGACAAAAAAATGTCTTGGGTCAGAATCAACGGCTGCACCTTGTATTCCTTTAAAGAGGATTAAAAGAAGCCGATGTGCTTTTTGATGTAGAATTCGGGACAAAAAGTCACCAAGTGGCTGCTGTAACCGTAGTGCATGTTTGCTCAATACGACACAATATACAACTACAACAACAACACGCTTAACTAGGTTTAGTTACTGATCAGAGAAGCAGATAAAGCAAGAGGAGCATGAAAATACACAGCCTTGAGCACTAAAGTAAGCATTTGGGAGATGAGGTTGCAAAATCCATAAACGTGCTTCCAGCAGCTTACAAAATGGCTTAGTCAGTTTCTGCGATGAGCACATATCAGAATTCTGCAACCTTATATTGTTGACATTCTGCAGAACAAACTCCGGTCAACTGATACGGCCTTGTGGCGGGCGTGTGCCTGAGAGGGCTGAAAACTCCTGCGTCTGCTGCTGGGACGTCACATGCTACGTGCACACACAGTGGCTGACCCTCGCTGCCCAGCTCTCGGCACGCTGAAGGCTCCTGCACCCTCACACACTGCGCTGCGTAAGTATTCACCCCCCTGAAACACATCACGGTCGCATCCGGCTACGCCATGTCTCATTCATATGAAAGAAAACAGTGTTATCAAAATGACTACTGCTAGTACTCAGCTGTCGACTAGCACGTTAGCATTAGCAATACGTCTGCCTAGCCTTGTGGAAGACGCCGGTCATGTCCAGTGAGTGCATGGGCAGAGTGTGCGCAGGCAGGTAGGTAGGCCATCCGATCGTTTCATTCGGATCAAATGAAATAATCAGCCAATAATAATCTTCAGCCCTGCGACATATTTTTTTCTTTTTATTGTCTGACCATTTGATTTATGGAATGCGTTCAGGATGTAAAGAGAATTTCAAGAAACAAAAAATGCTTCCTAAAAAAAATGACCTACCCTACCTTTAAGTCCTGAAACATAACATGTGGGAAAGTTCAAAGGGGGGCGAATACTTATGCAAGGCAAGGCATGGCTCATGGCCTCTGTTGGCTGATCCCAGAACCTTCTCTTAACTTTGATCCTCTTTACACCTGTCTTTTTTCCCCATTTAGACCTCAAATCAAGTCTTCTGTGGTATGAACCACAGATGTCGTCACAGCACAGATGTCGTTTCATGAGCTGGAACAACTGCCTGGATTTCTGCGTCATGACTGGCTTCCAGAAACATGGCGTGGTGGAAGCGTTTTCTTCCACGACCCCCTTCGAATCAACTCGTCATTTAATCGTGTGTGTGCATAAGAAAGGGGACGAGAGCAACCGTGCTTACGCAGAGAAATGGAAAATCATGTGCTAGTGCTGCTTCCTGGCGTGCTACGGTGGCCGTGTTATTGTTTTTAGTAAACGCTGAATGATTGTGAAGCTTCGCAGGGAATCAATAAACTATCCATTTACTTTAAGGTACTGATGAATAAAATCTTTAATCTTTAATGAAGATGAAAATATTAAGAAAACACCATGTCATTTAAAATTTAGCAGATGATGGATGCATCACCTGCTAAATTTTAGCCAAAATATTTTCAAATGTTAAAATATCCTTCATTTGCGGTACCATGTGGCACCAGTGCTTCCATGATTTTGACTCAAGAAAAGTCGGTTTTATAGAGTCTAAAAAAATATCACAGGTTCATGGTCTCGCAATATTAATCACCAAGTGAAAAACTGAGAAAATGAAATAAAATATTGTGATGAAATAATGTCTCTGCACATCCTCAACTCTTCTTAAAACCAGATTTTTGAGAACGCCTTTTTCCAGAACATCTCTCAGACGGTCAGTGCTGATGACGAGCATGTTGCTGTGAGAAAAGGCAGAGGTTTGGCTCTGGACAGCAACATCATGTTCTTCCGTTCGTTTGATTAAATTATGTAGCTAAAAGTGGCAGCGGCGGTAACGAGGTTCACGACAGTAGCAGATAGTAAAAAGGAGATGGAGATGCATTTTAATCTGCATGGTGGAAAAGTTAATGATGACACTTCAACTAGGAATTCCCACTTGGGGGCTGGAAGTAGTCTTCTCAACTCCGAATTCCTCCGAGTTCAGCATGTGCCATCGAATCATCATGGCTGCTCACCGCATCAGCAGTAAACGAAACATGTCTTACCTTTAAAGGTGACACATTACACCCCTGAGGTTTTAATGAAATGTCTGTGACATTCTTTAATAAAGCACCACAGCTCCCTTCTCACATGGTCTAAACAGCGCGCTGTTCAGAACGGCCCATTTGAGTGCCTGTTCCTTTAAATGATAATAAGCCACTGCTCTCGCCTCCCCCCCTCTTTCCCCAGCCAATCAGGCAGCACACTCCTAATGAATATTCATGACCTCTCCCCTGCTTCCCAAGCTGAGAGTGGAGGTACTCAGATGGTGGGTGGTTTAATTCTAATGAACTCCACTTGTGACATAGAAAGGGGAGCTGAATCTGAACGGCTCCTTGAATGACGTGTTTTCTGATCCAGGAAGCCCAAAGGAAATTGACCGGGTTCGAGCTTGTGGTTTGGTAGGTACTCTGGGACCCGAATGCTTGTGCACGAACATTGAAAAAGCGAGTTTTTCCTAATATTTCCTCTTACACTTTATATACTGAAATATTGACTTCAGACCAATCAAGATACAGACACCTTCGCTTGTTGAATCTGTAACACCGACTCGACAGTTTTTCTATTTTGTAGCAGGGTTGAGCATGACGTCATTCCTGACTAACTTCCCACTTCTGAGGAAAGTCAAAAGTTTAAAGATGTGGCAAGTGATACTTCCACGTGTCTATTTGGTTCCACTTATTCTAACCTGTGTATAATTAGATGTGATGCTGAACCACTGTGGCAGCAGAAAGCAGGCCTGTTTAATGGAACACTAGCGTCAATCAAAGACTGATTTACATAAGATACTCTGTGTGTTGGAGTATTTGACTCATTTGTGAAGTGGTGTTATGTCATCATCTGGCTTTATTTAGGCCAATTCGCCACAGGCACGTTTCTGAACTGTTTGTGATGCATGTAAGACAGGAGTTTTAATGCAAACTGGCTGTGTTGGAGATCTTTTAACTCTCCTGTGTGTAACTGAAGTGTAAACTTAACAAAAAACCACTGAAATCACACATTTTACACACGTTTCAACAGTACCAGGAGCTTGAGAAGTGCTGCCACACACACAGACACACACACACACCTCAGAACAGCAAAATATCAAATACTAAGCACTAGTGAGCACCTGCCTAGATCAAGCACCGACTGTACAGTTAATGTTAAACGTCACACTACGATGAAGTTACAGTTCTAGTTTAAAAAAACCCATCTTTTCATCTACAGCAGGTTAAATCCGGTGAACAGGCGTCTCTACCAGAGCCTTCACTGAAGCCGCGGTGAAAACACCATGGGAAGCGGAGCTTCTGAGACATTTTTACGTACACATGTTTTCAATGTAAGGGAAGCCACCGAGCTGCAGAAATCAGACTGCACACTACAGTATGTTTATACGGAGGTCGTGTGCCGCTTCCGAGCGATATAAGAACACGTGCACGTGTGCACCAAGGGTGAACAATATAGTAACTTTACAGCAGTCTGTTTTTTCGACATTTTTTGATACCCTCACTGATGTCATGATTTATAAATTACAGTTTAACTTAGAATTTCAATAATAACACTACTAATAATAATGTGGCCTTTACTATATAGGGCACTTGAAAATTAAAAAAGCTCTGAAAACCCCCACCCTACCGAATTACTGACACCTTCTAAACAGCAGCTGCTGGCTGATTTACTCCATGAGGCGGTGGTACAGTCTGTGGCGGTCTGTACATCGCAGCTTGCGAGTCTCAGGGCTATAAATCCGGCACGAAACGGAAGGAGGAGGTTCGTAACAACTACCAAGGGCTTGAAAAATAAAACTGTTAGTGCATGACGATAAATCTTAACTACACAGACATGGTGTTTAACTGACAACAAGGGAACGACGCAGAGCCTGATGAACGATCGCGACACTCATCAAAAGCTCGTCATCTGACGGCAAATTCTCAAGAAACCGGTTCAAAATAGACCTAGGGAAAAGCGTTTTAAAACGCGACACCGGATGAATTCGAACTTTCAAAGGAAAACTAGGAGGGACAAAAAAAATACGTTTTTATACATCTTAGGATTGTTTTTAAAAAAAATTTCTGAAATATCGTAGAGATCTTTTTGGAATTTTATACTTTTTTGAAGTCATTTTGAACCCTCTGTAGCGTACAGCGCCTCGGACGGCCTGCCTGCGTTTCACTGGAACGGCTGTGATTTTTAAAGAAGGGTCGGCTACAAGTAAAACACTCGTTCAGGAAACGATCCCATATTCGTGGACACATGAACGCCATACCTTTATTTGGAAAACGCAAACATCTCTGAAGTGTCCCTTAGCTCATGTCATGACTGACCTGCTGAGGAGCGTCGGTGTCTTATGGCTAGTCATCGGAAAGACCAGCGTCTGTTTGCGACAGTAATTGTGTGCTCCGGTGATGACGGGCACCATGTTTGGATGACGGTGACGATGATTATGTTGATGAAATGTCCAAAAAAAAAAGGACTTTAATGCTTATTAGATGTTATATTAGAAGCTTTCTGTTTGCTATACCTATCTAGCTAAGATTGAGATAAATACCACGACATGCATCATAAACAAAACAACTAAAACTAAATTAAATTCATGGTCTCGTTGCTTTATCTGTGCTCTTTTGGGGTGTGTGAGTGAGTGAGTGAGTTAGTGAGTGAGAGAGAGAACCAGGAACAAATCAGGAACGTGTTTTATAGGAATAGTTTTATAGGCATTAAATATAAAAAATATAAAAGTGTACTTTTTATACTTTTGCATACCAAAGATACCGAGATCTCTGGACTACGACAAGATCGCGCAAAATCACGGTTCCACCTGGAGCTGGAGCTGGAGCAGGGCATCAGCGAGGAAAAAAAGCTGTCTGAATGTGTGTGTGTGTGTGTGTGTGTGTGTGTGTGTGTGTGTGTGTGTGGCTTCAAGAATTATATCTAGTACCACAGATTGACTGTGTGCAGATGTGTGCATATGTTTGTGGTATTAGTTCTGGTGTAATGTTTAACTCCATCATTCATCCCCGTTTTCCACCACGACAGTTCGAGGGCTGGTTCAGAGCTGGTGCCTTTTCTCAACCCAGTTCTTCGTATTTCGACAGCCAAAGAACCGGCGGTTGGCCAGTAAGACTGGTTTGAGAGTGGCATCGCCATTTTGCTGTTCGAGAAACAAGAACTGCTTACGGCAAGGGCTGGGGGCGTGACCACCAAGACCAGCAAAATCCTTTTTTCAAAGAACTAGAACTAGTGAAGCATCCAGGCTGCCTAATCCCAATCAGAAGAAAAAAGCCGAGCTTCAGTACAGACGTGAAATCGAAGCAGCAGTGGTCCGTGGAGGAGGCAAACTAGACGTACACGGTGACGTAAAGGCGTGGCTCGATGGTGGCTCTCTAACCCGAGTAAAACAAACCAGCTCTCAGAAGGTTGAACCGGCTCTGATCCGGCTCTAGCACGAATCCGGAACTAGCATCTGTTCCGTGTGCTGTTATTCACGCCGAATTAATGTTCCAGAGCTGAAGGTTCAGGAGGAACGCGCCATTGCTGCTGCTCCCAAGCTAATCTGCTAGCATGCTACTGTGTGATTTACAGACGTACTGAATCACGAGCTTCATGTTGAACAGTGCGCGTTATGGTGTATCGTTATGTCAGCAATCAGCACATCAGACTGTGCAGCACACTGGAGATTTTACTCTCTAACCAATTTAAAATAAAATTAAAAAAACCCATGCTGTAGTGCTTACAGTTCTTCCAAATCTAATGTACAGCTCAGAGAAACTCTAGCGGCCACGTGAAACGTTACACCGCACTCATCCCACAGGCTCACGTGCCAAACATCACAAGGCACATAAATAGCAAAATACACGTGACTGTCGCAGCAGTTTCACAAAGTGGAGCCTAACCGTATGATTATTTATTCCTTATCCGTTCCTAATACGCACCAATAAAACGCCGAAATTTTTCCGTATTTATTATTACACTTCGACTAGAGCTTGTGAAGTGACGTCAAACCCACATGGCCGCTCCCAGACGCGGCGTCTACGCGGTTCACGGTTTTGAGAAGGACAATCACACATCACTCATCACTCAGCTCGTCAGTCTGCTGCTGACAAAAGGAGCACGAACACGGAGGCGGCCGAGTCTTTTTCACACGTTGTGGCTTAAATGCACAGAAGTCGAAATTGAACTGCGTCGTTGCACTTATGAGGCATTCTCATAGGCTTTAAGGACAGTTATAAATAAGGAAGTTAAGACCTAAAGTGCAACTCTGCCCAGATGTGCCAGACAGAGAGAGAAAAAACCCAGAATTTTACCACAAACATGCAAATTGAAGTGGTGAATGATTTCCGCGTGTCGTATCTCGGCTCCATGTTCACTGCATTGATGCTGAAACATGTTGTGGCTCAACTGATATTTAACAGCAATCTGTGGAAAGGTTTGGCTTTATAAGTGACCAGCTGAGTGTATAAGATTACAAATGTTAAAAGCAGAAGGGCACTCGGACAGCGCAGACCTCCGCTGAGGACGCCACACCACCCTGCTGTGATATGCAAATCTGCCACCACTTTATATATCTGGATATTTTTCCAAAACTGTTTACACTTGGTTTTAAAATGCGTCTTGAGCATATTCAGGTCACAAATGGACATCTCTGTTTGTACTTGTGTCTATCGTGCGTCTCCAAGGTGTCCGGCTGAACTTTTGTTCAAATTTCGTTATTGCCTGCATCACTGTCACTAGAAGGTCAAAGGTCCCTGCGCAAAATTATATTAAAACGTTAAACCTGCAACAAACCTTCATTATTTTCTTGCACTCCAACCACGTACATCGCTGCTCCTCTCCGTTTTTTTCTAACATGTCGCGCTGTTACCAAAACAACTTCCATGTCCAACTTTAATGACGTATTTTCCTGTCAAGTCCCTGTTTGGGACGCATCAGGACGCATTAGCGTTTACACTACAAGAGGTATGTGGTTAAATGTGTCCCAGACCACCTCGGCAAGTGGTTTGAGCGAATGCGTCTTGGAGGTCGTTTACACTTTTATTTAGCGCCGTCCAGTTGTGATCAGATCGCCCGAGACGCATTTTAACAGCAAGTGTAAACCGCTACCTCTGAATGTGGATGGTGTTATGGAGTCATCATATACTTCTACACTGGCTATGTTTTTTTCACTACTGAATTTTACAGGTAGTAAAATTTTGAATCTACCGGATTTTAAGATGTATGGCACCGTTGAAGCAGACCTCGGCATATCTCGCAACGTTAGAGAAAGTGAAAGTGATGCATCTCATGACTCAGAGCTGCTCCAAAGTTTAATGGGTTCTTCCTCAGCCCATGGCGCTTCCACCGAGTTTCATAGAAATCGGGTTGGTAGGTAATACGCGATCCCGCTTACAGGTAAACAAGGAAAATGCGCTGAAAACATGACCTCCTTGGCGGAGGTAATAAAGTCCATATCCTGCCCTCAGCTATAGTGAAAGATATTAACTGGTATGAACTGATTTGTATCGGAGCAGGAATACAGGATAAAAATTAGACTTACAAGAAAGGAAAATATCACACCGTCAACCGATCACTCCGTATGTTATAGATCCAGTCACCGTCACTGATCATGTGATTCAGTTCATTTGCACATTGGAGGGATTTTAGACAGGACGTGATGTTTCACACACACACACACACACACACACACACACACACACACACACACACACACTAGCTGGGGCGGCTGCTCAACATTTTCTTTTATACCAAGCAAAGAGATCATAGTCCCGGCTTCTTGTTTTCCATTCTCTCACAAGCTCAAGGTCAAAGTTCACCCGGCTAAGGTTGGCACAAAGTGAAAGTAATGGCTCCCGGAAAATTCATCTTTCATGTCCGCGTCCTTTCCATGCATTCCTAGACATGCTTTTGAGGATTTCGTTCACGCTTGGTTTGACTAGCGCTTTAACTGACACAGGTTTCTCAGCAGCGAGACGTGAATGGGTTCAAAAAGCAAAAGTGTTGGCACCTCCACAGAGCCACCAAAAACTATCAAATACTGCCAAAAGAATTGATCTTGAACGCTGTGAAGAAATATTTTAACTTTCACTGCGGTAGAATGTTTATTTATTTACAATTACTGAAATACAGCTGGAATGACACGACGGAGGGCGAGTGTCCGATAACAAGAACGCGTATGTGGCTGCTTGAGAAAAAAACGCTAAACCCAGCGCTTTTATTTCCCCAGACAGCTCCGCCTGTTTTGTGCGGCCGTTCCGAGTCGAACTTTTCAGACAGACGTTGGTGTCGTCGCTGTCGCTCTTTTTCAGACCTTTTTCAGATCATATGGTGGTTAGTGGTGACACGTTTTCAAGATATTGTTGTCACAGAAACAAAACCGACGGGCAGCGTTTTGTTTACGAATCGCTCGGATGAAGCCGGCGCCTTTTCTGCCAAAGACACGCCCGAAGAGCTTCCCAGCTCCCTGTCAGCGCTTTTCTAACAGGAAAAAAAAAAACGTGACGTGGGCACACACCCTAACTTGACCCGTGCGGCGTCCTCGTGCCTGCTCAAATAGTTGTCGGGTTCATTTAATAAGGGATGCAAAGATTTTTCATTAGGGAAATAAGGCAATGCGTGTGGGCTCGAAGCAGGATATCAGAGCTGAAGATCACAGCACAGTGAGAACAGACTGGATGCTGAGCGTTTCTTCCACTTTCAGAAAGACAGCAGGGGTGGCCATGGCCTTTCTGCTGATGGGGTGTTTTTTTAAATCAGCACACGTTTTTGAGGCTTGTGAATTCGTGTCAAAAACTATACGAACTGACACAAAGTGAAATGAATTGTTACCGGATTCCATTTCCTTTTCTTACAGAGGCCTTTTTCACCAAATATAGATTATTTTTTGGTCCTGGCTTTGAATGACGCAATCGGAAACTGAATGACTTCTCGGGGAGTTTTTCCTCGCCGCCGTCGCCTCCGTCCTTCTCATTAGGGATAAATGTAAATAGAAATTTTATATCTGGATTTCCGTAAAGCTGCTTTAAAATCGAATTGAACTGAATTATATTCTTTAAAATAAAATAAAAAATCTTAGCAGTGAATCTGACGAACTGAGGTAAATATAAACTATTTTATAAAACTACTTTTGTCTGATGCACATCACCACAGATTTACACAGCACACTGTAAAGAGTTTGCGAGCGTGAAGGTCACCTCCTCTGTGCGCCTACAAACAAGCAGACTGGCACAAGCAAGAATCTGAATATCAGGATGTCTGAGGTTCGGCTGCAGCTGATCACAGCTGTATACACTTGTATATACGTGCTGCTTTTAAACAACAGATTAATAAATAAGAAATTAACATGGATAATAACAGACGCGTTGTGGACTCTCCACACAATAATGAAGCCACTCTCACTTTATAGCACGCTGGCTAGCTAGCTCACACTTCGTTAAAGGTGAAATCGGCGTCTCTTCACCCTTTTCCAGAAGAAAAGAAGATCTGCTGAAGATCTCGCCAACGCTGCTGTAAAATGCACTTTTGGGGGAAGTAATAATTAATTATTCATTTCATTAACTGTTATTTATAAAAATGTATCTTTATGCGTTTTAAGTATTTAATAAATACATATATAATTCCTGCTTTTTTGCCTTTTGTGTTAGAGAAAACGCTAAGTCGTCCATCCTGAACACTTTCTCATGATTGATCTCATTTAATATAAACCTATCGATTGGATTACAGACTTCTCTGCTGTCAGCGTTGCTGTTATAGAAAATTAACCAACACCTTCTGACCAATCAGGATGGAGAATTCCACCGGGCTGCGCAGATGTGAAAGCAGATCAACTAACTAAGCACTGCAATATTAATAAAATGACACCTAACAATGCCAAAGATTCAGTAATTACAACTTGAACAACGTGGTTGGTGTCTTTTTTCCATTACAGCTAAAGGGTAAATAACTGCTGCTGGACAGAAGGCTGACCAAATAAACACATGATGGTGTGATTTCCTCAGCGAGCAGGTAAAGGCACAATGGGTTAATACTTACTTAAAGGTGAGTCGGGTCAAACATGTAGGGGAAAATATATTAAAAAACAGTCTCTAACGGTTAACCGGGTGGAGTTTAATAAGATATGAATGATTATGTTGTTACGCATTGAACCCGCCCCTATTTCCCCAGAGCTCCGCCCACAAAACTTACGGTGGATCAACTAGAGCGGGGGTGTATCGATTTGTATACTGGATTTGAAATTAAATAAATCAGCTGTAATTTGAGGGTATTTACATCCAAACTGAGTGAATGGCAGAGGAGTCAGAGTAATTGGATAACATCTGACCAATTAACATCTGTCTGCGGTGCACATTTGGTCCAGGGGCCGGTCATCGGACACTAAAAGTGTTGCGCAATCATTACCGCGAGTGTTTTCACCAGTAGTTATTCGAGTGGAGTAACGCACTGTTAGTGAGTAGGGTTTAAAGATGGCAGCCAGGAGTGCGCTTTACTGCTAGGAGGATTCAAACAAATCAAACAAAATGTTGTGGTAGCTCAGTGGTTAAGACATTGGACTAGTGATCGGAAGGTCATGAGTTCAAATCCCAGCACCGCCAAGCTGC
>JAQMYM010004377.1:0-13892 GCA_030014255.1 Parauchenoglanis ngamensis | reverse complement strand
AACTCAGTATGAGTTTCCCTAAGTCCCCCTTTGTCCTGCATATGCGTTCCGCCAAACCTAACCAGCCAGGCAAACTCTGCAAGCCTGGCATTCATGACACTAGTGGATGGATTGGCCATGCTGAATAAAGTATATAAGTGTTTAAATGTGTGTGCAGGGTGCCCTGTGAAGGTTTGCCTTCCCATCCGGGGTGAATTTACCCACCTTGCATTCAGGTAAACACCAGATCCACCATAAAATAACACCAGGAATAAAACGAGTGAATGAATGTTCAGTAAGTGTGAATGTGCAGTTCGATCGTATTTCCGATTTTACAGATCAGTCTATACACTGTATACGTGCAACATTCTAGGAAAATTCATAGGATGTTGCTGTGACAACTTACAGAAACACTTGTGTTTTCCTGACAATATTATACCTCAATTTTAAGAAAACAAATTGACACGTCATTATTTTGTTTAGGTGACATTCTCATCCTTCCTTGGCTTTCTTCCAAAGAACATACAAAGATCATGTTGTATAAGGAGCCCGTTTAACCAGTGTGGTGGTGAAAACAGTCTGTTTTTACAGACGAAAGCATTGCTTTAACCTTGCTAAAAAAGCTATGTGTGATTTCCTCACACATCGGATTTCACGTGTTGATTAAGTTGTTAGATAACTATGTGCTGTAGCAAAACAGACATAAACTTTATCAGTTCAGTCTGTAATCAGATACCTGCTGTACAAATGTCCATGATACTCATGTGTCTGAATGAACACTTTAAATGCAATTTTCTTGCTTGAACTTATGTCATTTAAATAATTATGCAGTGTAAAAAGCAACATTTTTTAGTGTAAAGCATGACAATGCAGGTCAGCCCCAATTACAGGTTGTAAGGTGAATTAATGATTAACTTCTCAAAAATTTTCAAATATCACCTGTTTTTCTTAATGATGATGCAGTAGTCTCTTTTCAAATTACAAAGTGTTCTTAATGGCTATGTAAAATAAACATTATTATTAGTAGTAGTAGTTATAGTATTAGTATTAGTATTAGTATTAGTATTCCCCATGAAGTCAAGATGCAAGATTTGTTCGTTTTTACTTAATTTAATGAATCATTAGTTAATACATGTTTATCATGTAACCTGTCTACAGTCAGCATGAATTGATGATGATGTGTCCCTCCATGTAAAGTCATGACATACGTATATGTATTGTAATAACTTATTTACGTATCATTCATTTTTGGCTGATACAAGAAATCTAATACATAAATCAATGAATTCAATGACAAACAATATTTGAGCAGTGGCAATAAGTTGTCGAAACACACACACAGAAAAACATTAAAGTTGAAGTTACACAACATAGATGTATTATAATGAATCATTATAATAAGCAGGCTAATTGTTATGAGCCAGTCTTTAATTATATTAATTCTACGAATTCACAAAACCAGTAACAAGTAATTAATGCTTTGCAATTACATTTATTAATGGCTGTTTACACATGACTCTGTTGTGTGTTAATGTATACACTTCATTAGTTCATGTTTAGCTCATATATTAATTAATCATCAATTAAGCATTAGTTCACACATTAATATATGCTTAGATGTGCAGTCGTATTGTAAAGTGTTACCAAAAAAATAATTTGTTTAGTCAGACACAATGCAAAAGAATGCTGTCAAAAGTCCTTTGATTAGATAATATCTTGTGTGCACGTGTCATGATTTTATCTAAAGCATCCACCTTATCGGCACACAATGACACCTCCACCCTGAGAATGTTCTGGGCTCTTCATTCATGTGCATGCTTTATGTGTCACGCTAGATTTTTCTTTTTTTCAGTATCTCTGTGGAGATGAACCTTACAACATGCAAATACAACTGTATAGCTACTTTCTGTCGTCACGTCCCAAGAGTGAGCTCAGTTCATTCACTCAGTTTCCGTTGGTGAGTCAAATATGATTAAAAGCCCTTCAAAGTGCCTTTACAAATCTAATAGTGTGGTTTCACTTAGATGGGGACGAATGTCCTAACACACAATCAGCTAGTAATTTGCACAAAAGGGAAATACAGCTCTTATATTTAGTTCTAGGTGAATGAGTTTAAGTCTCATAATGGAGCAAGAAACTTTTTCATAACAGTGCAGAATTTTCAGGCCCCTCTTTTTCACTCTGTGATTTTATGCATTGCACTAGTGCCACATGATTTCCAGGTTGAATAATTGCAAGCATACCGGCAATCTCAGTAACTATTACATTGGCCAGGAAGTGTATATTAATTTTTTCACATTTGCTATACACGTTTACTGGGTTGTTACTTTTATCACCATAGGCAATATTTTAATGTTTTATGTCAACCTACAAATGCCTTTGGGATCTTATGTGACTTACAAAGACATAAATAGAACATACCTCCATGAACATAATTAAAGCCTGCTATTGTTTCCCCATGCAAGAATAACGCTCCTCTTATGTATTTCCATTGTATGCATTAATTATAAGACTATGCATGACATACAAAGCATTTTAAAATGATTCTATAACATATATAGGATGGTTGCCAATAAAATTGAACTCAAGCATATTGTGAATCAGAGTCCTGAAATTTGCACTGGGCAGTCTTTATGATTACTGCAGCAGTTCTTAGGTATAAATATACAAGATCCTAGTGAGATTATCCACTGAAGCAATGGTGAGATTTGGGCATAATGTTTAAAATTTATAGATTTCTAAAGCAAATCGTAAGGACTGAAAACTAGAATATGTGGACAATGTGGACAATGATGTGGACAAAGATAAAGTCAACAATTAAGATAGCCAGTCAACAGGAAAGGTGCATTCAGGCAAAGAAATACTAATGATCCACACATGGGGGAAGTGGTAGACATGTTGTCTGTACAAATGCAATTTTTTTTAGCTGAGAGGCACCGTGCCAACAGCAACAAGAAAGGCCAACACCAAAAACAAAAACATCTCTAAGAAATTAAAATTAAGATCAAAGATCTCAATAAACTAAATGATATCTATGATAAATACATTCAGCAAAATATATGTTTTGCTAATGGGGAACTGCAGTGCCAAGACTGGCACAGGTAATAAGGATATAAAGGGTAATGTAATGGCATGGACTCAGAGAGAGGAATAAGCGCCAAGAACAGGTTTTTTTACTTTTTGTCTTTCACAACTGCAAACTGGTGATTGAAGGCAGCATATTTCCATATAATTCCATATTTCCATATGAAGACCAATGACATGCTTGCCCAAACTGACAAATTCCATTGAAATAACACAGCAAAAACAGGGCTTGACTTGTCCATGTATCACTAAAGTTTTAAATAGAATTATATTTTAAAATGTAATTATATTTAACTAGAATTAACCTGGAACATTTGAAAGTTATTAAAGTTGAGTCATAGGCATGCATTTCTATACATTCCCTTGCTGGGTGCTAGTGCTTCCTGTAGTCCCTCCAAGGAAAGCTGTAGAAGCCAAGAGGCCAAGTTAGGAATAATCCTTCTGCTGCTAGTCTTGGTAAAGATAATAACCTTTTGTCTGAGGTTGCAGAAGACTGACCAGTCTGATAGTTCAGGTAGAGTTAGTGTGCTGCTCAGGTATTGTTTAGTGTTAGGTGACATGCCTTCAGAATGGCAGATTGCCCTGCCCCATCTTGGTGTACCATCAAGCAGTGGACCAGACAATCTGTCCAGCTCTCTGGCATCCTAGCAAGGGGGTTGTAGTCTCCATGGAGATAATCCAGGGGTAGGACAAATGTACATTGCTGGACAAAAAAATGAGGCAAACAGAGTTCATCACAGTTTCTATACAGGCTCTCCACTGGTGTCCTTCAGGGCTCAGTACTTGGTCCTCTTCTGTTTACCATCTATACTAGATCTCTTGGTCAGGTGATATCCTCACATGGATTGTCATACCACTGCTATGCAGACGACACTCAACCAATCCTCTCTTTTCTTCCCTCAGACACTAATGTTTCTGCCCGGATTTCTGCATGTCTGGCAGCTCATGGATGGCAGCTCATCAGCTGAAACGCAACCTCAGCAAAACAGAACTGCTATTCATCCCAGCTGATTCATCTCCACATCAGGATCTTGTGATCTCCCTGGGCAACTCTTTGATCTCTCCTTCGGTCACTGCACGTAACCTTGGGGTAACAATGGACAATCACCTATGTTTTTCTTCTCATATTGCTAATCTTCCACGCTCATGCCGATTTCTCCTCTCCAACATCAGAAGGATTCGTCCATTTCTTTCCTCACAGGACACTCAGATACTTGTTCAGTCCCTTGTCATCTCAAGAATAGACTACTGTAACGCACTCCTAGCAGGTCTGCCTCTGAGTGCTATTCGACCCTTGCAACTGATCCAGAATGCAGCTGCACGACTCGCTTTCCACCTTCCCAAGTTCTCACACACCACCCCATTGCTACGCTCCCTCCACTGGCTTCCCGTAGCTGCCCACATCAGATTCAAAACACTGATGCTTCATACAAAGCCAAAAATGGACCTGCACCCTCCTACCTCAAAGCACTTATCACACCCCGCACTGCACCTCGCTCCCTCCGATCCTCCAGCGCTGTTCGACTGGTTCCTCCATCTCTCAAGGCGCAAGGAAGACATGCATCTAAACTGGTCACTGGGTGTCTTCAAACGATGACTAAAGACCTGCCTCTTTTGGAATTACTTGGACTATCATTTATTCTTCACTTTAATATTTAAAAAAAATAAAATAAATAAATAAAAATTCTGTATTACTTGCCAACAGTTTTTAGTGTGATGGTATTCTTAGTCCAGGTCCTAGTGAGCCAGTATCAGAACATATTTACTGATAGAGACTTCAAAGCACTTATGTAAGTCGCTCTGGATAAGGGCGTCTGCCAAATGCTGTAAATATAAATGTATACATACTTTTTTATTTGAACAAATACAAATGCAACAGTGTAAGCAGGAAGCAACCATGTAACCCAATATTGTATGTATTGTGTAGTGCACATTTTAGCATGAAATGGCTTTTCCCTTGTTTTCCTTAAGAAAACTGAGTCTTTTTGGCCAGCTATCTGACAGCCTTTTGCAGTGTGCTGCATCAATACTGTTCCATTCATGTTTGTCTGTTTCCCACAGCTGGTTGTGGCTCCTGAATTTTCTGCCAACAAATTTGGCCTTGATATGTGCCCATATATTCTCTATGGGGATCTGGTGACTGACCAGGCCAAAATATCACTGTCAGTGAATGCCGTTCCAACCGTGACTTGTTTGACATGAGTTGTTTTTTCTGTGTGTGCTAGTGCGTTATCTTGTTGGAAAATGGCCTCTTGTCTGTCATTTCCACTAAACAACTTGTTTAAGTTTGGAAGCAACCCTTTCTGTAATATCTTTTGGTACTCCTTTGAATTAATAAACTTTTCACATCGCACCAGCTCACCAATACCAGATGCAGAAAACACTCCCCATACCATTATCCCACCTCCACTATGCTTCACAGTGGTGGACAGGCATTCTGGGTTGAATTTCCCACTTGACCTATGAAGACAGTGTTTGTGAGCATCGGTACACACCTCAAAACGTGACTCATCACTCCAGAGAACACGCTGAAACCACTGAGAATCGTGGTGACCACAAAGTGCCAAAATTTGAGTCTGTCTTCAACATTCTTTGTGGTTAGCAAAGGTTTCCCTGCACACCTTGTTGATGAAAAGCCAGCTTCCTTGAGCCGCTGTAATTGTTCTTTGTGAAACAGCCTCATTCTTTGCATTTCTGAATTCCTGTGCTAATTTTGTGAGAGGTTTCTTACAATTCTTCAGAACAGTCATTTTCATCCTTCTGTCAACTCGACTTCTTGTTACTTTTGGTCTACCAGAACCTGCCTTCCGTGCCACAGATCCTGTCGCTTGAAATCTGTGACCAGTTCTCTGAATTGTAGACAGTGGTATCTGGATATCACTTAATGGCAGATAATTTACGACCACTGACTAGTTGAATCAGAATCAGAATCAGAAAACTTTATTAATCCCGCAGGAAATTACTTGCATACAATTTAGAAGGGGATGGCTGTTCCCTCGTTTTTCTTTAGAAAACTCAGCCATTTGGGGAAGCTGTCTTACAGCCTTTCACAGTATGCTGTGTCAGTGCTGTTCCATTCATGTCTGATTGTGGGAAGCAATAAATTGTACACTGGCTACAGACAATGCCATACAATATTGTGAAACACTGTTACTTATCGCATCTGTATTTGTTAAACAAGAAAAAAACATGCAATAAATTGTGTTTACCTCATTCTTTTCACCCAACAGTGTACAACCTGTCCATGGAGGTAAAACCAGTCTATGTGCTGGTTGATTTGGGTATTTGATACTGGGTGCATCCTGCCATCCTGCCCCAGCCAAGACTACAGTGACCCTACCTTTGTAGTGTAGGGACCACTTTTGTTCAGATGACCAGGCCCATACTTCAGACCTGTTGTGGTTGGGGTAAATGCATATTAATCCTGTTTTTGACTTATCATTGCAAATCGTAGCTTAGCTACACAAACTAGCACCATTTCCCATCCTTCAATCATATCTGGCTAGATTTAATGGGGCCACTTCTTAGGTTGTACCAACGGAATACAGGTATATATATTAGTGGACTATACCATGGAATATTCTGAGACTATTGTGCTATGCATTCCAAATGTAAGATCCAATAACATGAGCTCATGTTTATTGTTATTTAGAAAATAACAAACATGCATGGAAATTTGAATAAATACTAAATATTGCCAAATATTAAAGTGCATATTTCTTACTCTTTGAATGTTCTGCATTTCTTTAGAATTATCTATTAAACAAGATCATAAATATCTGCAGAAAGATGAACAAAACTTTAAATGTTATTAAAAAACACTGACCACTGCCATGTGGCAACTTTCAATTTGATTTTCCAATTCAGTAATTCCTCCACAGTTTTGTTATGGAAACATTTACCCACCCTTTATTTTCTATAAGAACAAAACTGTAAATGACATGGGTGTATGTTTGTTTTGAAAAGCATTGTGGACAAAAATGAGGGTGGGGCTGAGAAATGAACAAAACGAGAATTCACAGCAACAACCTTGTTGTAAATATCTACACAGGGTATACAGTAAGGTACAATCAAAAAACTCTTCAAACTATTTAAAATGAAGAGCTTCACTGACCGACACCTCCATTTCATTAATCTAGGTTAACTATACCATCACAATTCTTGATGTATTGTTACAGCCAGTATTTTATTATTGCAAATCAATGTGTTCTTAAGTACTGCTTATATGTATTTACTTCCTTCATACTAATACCTGGTCAAACTGCCTTTTGCTGAAATAACAGATTTAAGTGTGTTATTGTAAGCTTTGTTTGGGAGTGATTTTAGGCCTACATTGCTCCAGGTTCTTCAGCTTGGTTGGATATTTTTTGTTAACTGCACTTTTCAAACAGTGCCACAGACTCTCATTGGGATTCAGATGTGGATTTTGGCTTGGCCGCTGTAGAATATTCACCTTTTTGTTTTTAACCACTCCTGTGTTGCTTTGAGCTTGTGCTTGGGACCAGTTGTCTTGTGGTAAGGTAACATTTCTCCCAAGCTTTAGTGTTTTTAAGAAGACTAAAGCAAGCTCCATCAATTCTCCTGTTAATTTTGCCAAGAAGCCCAGCTTCTAAGGGTGAAAAGTGTCCATAGAGCAAGATGAAGGAAAACAGACAACATACAGGCAGATCTAGAAAGACCAACAGGAGATTGGGCAAAGCAATTTCAGTAAAATTAAGAAGAAGAAAAAGATTTGTTGGTTGAAACTTGGAGGAAACTTCCACCACAACTGTTACGGAAACTGGATGATTCCATGAACAAAATTTGTTAAGATGTTTTGAGAAACAAATAATGGCAAACTAAATACCAAAGCATGATAACTGTGTCTTTTAATTATCCCACTGTTGAGTGTCCAAACACTTTGTTTAGTCTAATTATGACCAGTATATCTCTTATTTTTAAAATGTTAAACATTTGGGAAATGACAAGTGTGTTTGGGGTATACTGTATATTAGTTCAAGGAAAATTCTCTTCATTCCTGGAAAGAAATATTGTATTAATACCTTCTTCTCTGAGTTCCACAAAGTCTGTAAGCCTCTCCAGGAATGATTCCTACTGTCTGATAGTAGTCCACTGCATATACAAGTGTATTTTGAACATCCTGTATTTCACTACCTCATATACTTAATTTATCCCTATACCTAGGTCATAGGATTCAAAGTCAGTGATGCCTGTCAAGCTTCGTTGAGATGATGAGTATTGTAACAAGTAATCTACAAATAGACGTCTATAAAACTATTCAACTAGAAATCAATGGCATTTTATTCTTCTTCATGATCATATGTATTGTCACCCCACCCTCATAGCTATGCCCAAGTCTTTCACAAACATACTTAACATACCAAACTTACTTAATGGTGGCGAAAACAACTTGTTAGCAACATGATTAGTATTTACTGGAATGTAAAGGAGTTAAAATCTGTCTTAAATCATTATGACTCTTGAATGCAAATGATCTTATGTAACATGATCACGTGTCACCTCAGAAGACTGTTTTTCACCTGCAGAACCTGCTCTGCACATTTGCACATAGTTTCATTTCACTATCTGTTCTACACCAATCTCAGGTATAGAACAGTCTGCCACGCACAAATACTGACCACAAACAACTGTAGCAACAGGAATAACAGACATCAACTCACCCTAATAGTTTGTAATTGAATAATTGTGATAAGCAATGAAATCTCTTTACAACCGTTGGCGATTAATACATCCTGCAACACACTTTTATAAACAAATTTTATACCAGTGACCACAGCAAATGATATGTTCTACTAAACACAGGTCACTATTAAAGTTGGAGCTTCGTAATAAACCAGGTAATATAAACTAATGATTAACAGTGCTAATCTTTCTCACTCATGTTCATTTCTCTGATTCAACATCAGAGGGATTCGTCCATTTCTTTCTGCACAGGTTACTCAGGTACTTGCTCAGTCCCTTGTTATCTCGAGACTAGACTCCTGTAACTCACTCCTGACAGGTCTGCCTCGGAGTACCATTTGACCTCTGCAACTGAGCCAGAATGCAGCTGCATGACTTGTTTTCAACCTTCCCAAGTTCTCTCATACCACCCCATTGCTACACTCCCTCCAGTGGTTCCAGGATGAGAGAAGGAGGAACTGGTGAACTTGGCTGAAGCTGCCGGTGCTATGAGCATCAGTGTGATGGTGATGGTGAGCTGGGTAAGACACTCATCCAGTTCCCAAAGACGCTGCTCCTGCTGAGCAGCCGTCCCTGTGCAGCAGCAGTAAAGAGTCTGGGGGACTCCCCTGCTACATCCATGGGGAACGTTGAAGTATTCTGCCAGGTAACAGGCAGGAGACAGATGTAAAAGCAAATGGGAGTTTTAATGAAAACAGGTAACCAGACATAGAGTCGAGGCAGAGATCAAAAACCAGGCAAACAGGGTTAACAAGGGCTGGGAAAGATTCTTGGTCCAAGAGTAACAAAACAAAGTCTTAACCAGAGTATCAAGCACATAAACAAAGGCTTGGCATGAACTGATAACAGAACAATACTTTGTGGTAAACTGAACAAACTGAAGTCCTTAAATTGTGTGCACCGTGTTTAACAACAGGTGGAACTAAAGAGTAATCAGGGGACCAGGCGTGGGAAAGTGCAGGAGCATGCTGGGGGGTGTAGTTGTCACTTCACAATTCACACACACACTCCTTACTCTGGCTGCCAAAATGCTTCTGGCTGGGTTTCCGCTTGAACTTCTTGATGGAGATGCATCAAATATCCCAGAGAAATGGGTGAGTGATGTTCTCATGGAGCTCCACAGGATGGTTGGGCAGAAGAGCCGTTTGCTGGTTCTGGCAGTGTTAGGGGTTCAGAGTACTGGTAAATCAACACTACTCAACACTATGTTTGGAGTTCAGTTTGCAGTGAGCAGTGGACGATGCACACGTGGAGCATACATGATTTTCCTTCCTGTGGGTGAGGACTTGAAGGAGGAGTTACTTTGTGACTTTCTCCTTCTGATTAATACAGAGGGTTTGAAATCACCAGCACTGGCACAACTGGAGGACAGTTATGAGCATGACAATGAATTGGCCACGTCTTAGTGATGCCATCAATATATGATCAATATAGCAATGGAGAATTCCAGAGATGAAGTACATCTTGCAGATCGCAGTTCATGCTTTTTTCCAGATGACAGAACGTTAAAATAATTGTCTTTTTGTATGCAAAAATGTTGCTGGTTTATCTGCATAGAACAAAAATATGGCTGAATGAAAACAGCTCTTGGACCAACTAAATGAGATTATCATGATTGCAGCTGAGATGGGAAAGTATCCTAACAAAGAAATTCACAAATGTTTGGATTATGAGATGGAAAAAAAGGATAACTGACATATACCAGAACACAGTGGAAGGGGTCCTATTTCAGAATACAACCTGCAGTGCTGAATACTAACCCGACTCCAGAAGCCTCTATGAATGACATGAAATGAGCGCTAACAGATGAAATCTCCAGGTCAACTGATATATAAACAAGCTCCAAAATGAGCTCTTTAATCGGGTGTTTGGATGTGGGAAGAAGTGTCCCTGTTTGCAAAACAGCATGTGAGACAGGAAGAAAGAATCATTAACACCATAATGCAGCTGTGCACAGACCAAAAGGACTTTGCAGTTTCCTAAACAGAAAGACTAATACTCTAAGTGAAGAGATCTGTACATCTGTACATGGTAATGGAACATTTCAGTAGAAACAAATTTCACATCATCTCTGCAAAGACTAACAGAAATACTACCCAGACTGGCCTGACATGTCTACTGAGGCCTCAGATTACTGGAGGTATGTCATGGTGACATTCAATAAGCAATTTGCTGAACGTTATAAAGCAGAGCCAGCAGTGTATCCAGATGAATAAAGAAAAATCACTAAAGAGCAGGCTCTTATTAGTTTAAAGAATAACTTCAATATTAAATGAGGAAAATCTTTTCTACAATTTTCAAAATGTAATGCCACTAAACTATGAAAAAACAATTCATAATTCAGTCACTCATGCAGCTCAGTAGCTCAGGCTACTCATGTTTGTCAGTTGAGCTCTCTTTTTTTCAAATGAAAGTAGGCTCATACTTACTGTCATCTAAATATATAATCAGTCTAGCTGAAAAGTGATTTTCAGGGAGTTTCTAATAAACATTATATGTGTATGTCCACAGTGATAAAACAAAACCATGAAAATGACACAGTTGCACTGCAAAAATGATAGATCCATTAAGTTATGTGAACTTTTCTTTAACTTCAGTTGTCATGACACGTTTGTTCTATGTCAATTTAACTCATATCCGTAAGTTACAAGTTGAAGTTTAGTTTATTCACATTTCCAAGGCAGCAGCTGAATTGGTATTTCTAAGTTTAGCCAACTTGAATATTTTTTACAATGACTCATTATAAGACATTTTGCTTGCCATATAGAATGGACAGTGTGATGTATTGAGAACTTGTAGAAATCTAATGAAATCTTTTTTTCATTGTGTACTCTGTTATTTCTAATGATTCTACTCACCCAATATCATGTCTTGTGGGTTAACACTTATACACCGATCAGCCATAACACAAAACCACTGACAGGTGAAGTGAATGACATTGATTATCTCATTACAGTGGCTCCTGTCAATTGGTGGGATATATTAGAGAGCAAGTGACCAGTCAGTTCTCAAACTTGGTATGTTGAAAGCAGATACAAATGGGCAAGCGTAAGGATTAGAGTGCCTTTGACAAGGGACTTACTGTGATGGCTAGACAACTGTGTTAGAGCTTCTCCAAAACGGCAGGTCTTGTGGGATGTTCTTGGTATGGAACATGACAAAGAGTTGTATGTGTTGTATGTATTGATGTGTTAACTTGGCCCCCAAATTTCCCCCAGATCTCAATTTGATCATGCATCCGTGTTATGTGCTGCGCAAAAAGGTCCGAACCATGGAGGACACACCTCACAACTTACAGGACGTAAAGGATCTGCAAGCTAGGGTCTTGGTGCTAGATAACACCGCACACCTTCAGAGGTCTTGTGGAGTCCATGCCCTGAAAGGTCAGAGCTGTTTTGGCAGTACAAAATGGATCTACATAATATTAGGCAGGTGGATTTAATGTTAAGAATGTCATGTGTTATATGTTCACATCTAAAGCATTCTAAACTATCTTTCATTATACTGTATACTCACGTGCAGTATATGTATGACAACAATAAAGTTGAAGTGAGTCAAATTTAATGAATGAGAAATTATTAATTAATTCCATTTTGTTAGTGTATTTTAATAACAAAAATGTATTAACAGTTGTCATCATAACCCATTTTGATTTATAAACACATTTATATATTTGTCTATGCAGTTAATTCATTAATATAAACATATTGTATGTTCATACAGTATATTCTAAATAATACATTCATTTCAGAAAGTATTCAATAAACATAATTGTGACATTTTAACAAAGTTGTAGCAACTGTAACAAAGTGATTAATAAACATAATTGATAAAAAATTTGAACATTGCAAAGAGAGAAATAATCAAACCGTCAAAAAAGTTTACATGACTGTAGACATGAGCATATAATATTTATTAGAAACTATTTAACTCCCTGAAAATCACTTTCAGCTAGACTGATTATATATATATATATATATATTCAGATGGTAGTAAGTAAGAATGAGTATTTTTTCATTATTAAAAAGACAGTTCAACTGACAGACATAACTAGTGCTCAAGTTATCACCTGAACAATAACATGAGTGATGGAATGGTGAATTATTTTTTCATCTTTTAGTTGTTTAGTCTGATTTTTTTTTTCCAGAAATGCCAATAAATTTACCGAGATGTTTTGGAAGTTTTTCTCATTTAATATTGAAGTTATTCTTCAGACTATTAAGAGCCTGCACTTTAGTGATTTTTTTCCATTCGTCTGGATACACAGCTGGCTCCGCTTTATAACTCGCAGCAAATTGCTTATTAAATGTCACCATCACATACTTCCAGTAATCTGAGGCCTCTATAGACATGTCGGGTGCAATATTCCAGTCTGGGTAGTATTTTTGGTAGTCTTTGCACAGATGAGGTTCAAAATTAGTTTCTTGACTTTGAAATGTTCCATTCCCATGTACACTAGATGTGCAGATCTCTTCACAAAGAGAATTAGTCTTTGCATTTAGGAAACCACAAAGTCCTTTGGGTCTGTGCACAGCTGCATGATGGTGTTGATGCTTCTTTCCTCCCGCCTCACATGGTGTTTTGCAAAAGGGACACTTCCTCCCACATCCAAACACCCTATTAAAGAGCTCATTTTGAGGCTTCACAGACAAATTGTTCAGTGTCTCTTTGATATCAGTTGACCTGGAGATTTTCTTTATTAGCTCTTGTTTCATGTCACCTATACATTCATACAGACTTTTGGTGAACGGAGCACAAGAGCTTGTATTCTGAAAGAGGACCCCTTCCACTGTGTTCATGGATATTGAGGTGACTTGGCTCATACACTTGCAAAAGTTCTGGATCAGCTTTGTTGTACCTCCTGCATTATTGGGCAAAGGAGAGCCATTGTCTCCAAGCTTAGCATCTTCCAGTGCTTTCATGACCTTCTCCATTATGATATCCAGCTTCTTCTGTTTTAAACTTTGCAGAGATTTGTCTTTGGAAAGACATTTAACTATATGATTGTAGATCCAATCTTTGACATAAGCATCATATTGCAAAATGTAATTTTTAAAGTCATCAAAGTCTGATTTTTCCAGTAGCTCCTTTTGAATAGTGTACTGAAACAGCACTCGAGAACTATA
>JAQMYM010004376.1:0-13892 GCA_030014255.1 Parauchenoglanis ngamensis | reverse complement strand
CTGGCAAGAGATACCGAAGCATTCGGGCCCTCACTGCCAGACTCTGTAATAGTTTCTTCCCCCAAGCCATCAGACTCTTGAACACTCAGGGACTGGACTGACACACACACACACAAATGTACACCCCTCTATCATCTACCTCTAAAATTCTGCACATTTTACACCTTAAATTTTTTTTTGCACATCTTTACCTCTGCCATTTTGCACACTACACTTGGATTAGCGCTGTACTGTCTTGTCTTGTCTCATGGTGTCTGCACTGTCTCGTGGCAGTGTTTTTGTCTTTTTTATCTTTTTGTCAGTCTCGTTATGTCTGCACTGTTTGCACACTTTGCACTTTATGTTGTTGTTTTTGCCATGTTTGCAAACATGCACTTTATGTTGTCTTCTGTTGCAAATGTGCAACTTTTGTACTTCTGTTGTTTTACATGTAGCACCTCGGTCCTAGAGAAACGTTGTCTTGTTTCACTGTACATTGTACCACATGTATATGTTGAAATGATAATAAAAGCCACTTGAATTGAACTGTGATTTGACACCAAAAAATTGTGAAGATAGGAAAAGATATCCTAGGACAAGTTCTCAAAATAACAGTTTGCATAATATGCAAATTACCAAAAAATATATGAAAACAGAGTTAAATGGTTCATGAGGCTTTTTTTGTTCAAGAGAACCCAAGAAATGCAAAGCAAAAAGAATGTTCACTGTAGGACCTATGGTATTTGAGATACAAGTCAATGTTAAAACACTTCACTACAATACTACAACACTTCAATACTAACCAATATGCACTTATGTAGGACTTATGGCTTGGTCTGCACAAACAATTGTTGTTTGTGAAATCAGAGAAAAATAATAATAAGAATCATCCTAAGAAAAACAACAGGGTTCCAGCACCTTCGGTGACTGAACCCCTAAATACAGTGACAAGCAGTGAGCTACAGGGGCCAGGCAGTCTTAGCAAAGCAAACTTTGCCCCTAGTGGCTAGGCCTTGTCAATATACATAGAACAATAAAGAGTCCATACTCATGAACATAGTTATTTTTGTGTGGTTTTGCAACAACAGCTCAATGCTAGTTGTGTGAAATGCATACTGAAAGCTGATTGGCTGAAGGTGGCCACGATTTTGAATTCAGTGGTGAATTCTCAGGTCACATGTTTTGTCAGTACAATGACCTTGGGGTAGACACAATCAGCCGTCATTTTCCTCTCACATTGTTAATCTGACACTCTCATATTGATTTCTCCTTTATAACATGAGAAAGATTCATCCATTTCTATCTACACAGAATTAAGGTGCTTGTTCAGTCCCTTGTCATTTTGAGACTGGACTACTGCACACACCAGGCAGGGCTGCCTCTGAACTCCATTTGACCTCTGAAATTGATCCAGAATGCATGACATCTTTTCAACCGTACCAAGTTCTTCCATGCCACCCCATTGCTACACTCCCTCCACTGGCTTCCTGTAACTGCCTGAATCAAATTTAAAACACTGACGCTTGCTTACTCAGCCAAAAATGGACCAGTACCCACATACCTTAAAGTGTTTAGCACCTGCACCACACTCCCTTCAAGCCTCTAGCATTGCTCAACTGATCCCACCAACTCCCACAAATAGCACCTAGGTGGTGGAATGAACTTCTCTTATTGTTGTAGATGTCTGAACAGCGGAATCACTGGCACTCTTCAAACGATGACGAAATATCTACCGCTTCCTGGAGTACTTAAATTAGCACTTTTTCTTTAAAAAGTTGTGTGCTTTTCTTACTAGACTGCCTCCACCTTTTTAAACTGATAATATTCTTAGTCTGTGACTTAGTGAACCAGTATCAGGATGTATTTATTGACTGAGACTGCAAAGCACTTCTTTACACCACTTTGGATAAGGGAGTTTGCTAAATGCCATAGATATAAATGATTAAAAATCCAGTTTCAGATTAGTACATTGATGCAGCACATTATATTTCTTCACAATCAGATGTTGTTTCTGAGGAATGGCCATTTCAACTTAACTTTGTTCCTTTTCAATGGCTATGCTCTAAACTTTGCATATCATCTCGGTATCCTTTGTGTAATTCTGTGCAGGCATTCATGAAGTACAGCTATTTCAGTAAACTAACTCCACCCGCACTTGGGTTGACTAGCATGTGGTGGACATACTGTTTAAAAACTTCAACGTGTTTTTGATAACTATTAAGGTTCACACTCTCCTGAGTATTTTCACCACAAACATATAACAATCTGGCAAAAAACTGAGGACTATTTCATATGAACCATAAATTTCACTGTTGCTCACATTTTCCAAGAGATATCCTTTTTGTCATAATTAAAAAACATGAATAGAACCCCCCAGCGGCCAAATTGAGTGAGATTGTGTCAGAGAGTAATGGGTCCATACTCAAACATATCACTGAAGTTTTGTGACAACAGCGCAATGTTACCCCTGTCAAATTCTTGCTGAAAAACTCATTAGCCAATGGTGTCCATATTTTTAAGCAATTAGGTCATCATCAAAACTGCACTTACAGATTAGTACAATGATGCACCATACCAAAATTCAGCTTGAACAGACTTACAGTTCCTGAGAAACAGCTATATGGACTTAAGTCCCCTTTGTACGACCATGCCCCAAACTTTGCAAATAACCACAGAATCCTGTGCTCTACATAACTTTCAGGTTTTGTACAAATATGCTTATCCAATGATAAGTTACTGCAGTTTGAGTAAATAAGGCTCTGCCTCATTGCAATTTATTGACATTTGGTGACCATATTGTTAATAAATGTCAACATGTTTTTGAGTTTCACACTCTCCTACACAATTTGACACTATGTCTGTGAAGATGTTTTCCGAATAAGAGCCAACACATTAGGCTAAAGTAAATTTTCTCTGTAGAACATATTTTACAAGAGATATGCACAGATTGTATCACATACTAGTGGGTCCTTATCCAAACCTACCAATAAAGTTTTGTGATCATACCTCAATGTTAACCATTTCAAAAGCCATGTACATGACCATGATCAAAATTTTGATTTTGATCTCAGAATATTGTTCTTTATATGACATTCAACTTTCATGTGAATCCACACAAGTAATAATATGTTTGATCTGTTTTTGTAAATTAAAATTGTGAAATGCCTGCTAAAATCTGATTGGCTGCTGGTGGCCATGTTTTTGAAGTAATCCACTCATTATAAAAATTCAGTTACAGATTAGCAGATGGATTTAGCATACCAAATCTCAGCTCAAATGATCTTACAGTTCCTAAGAAATAGCTATTTTATGCTTTCTCCACCATCTTTCAATGACCATAGCCCAACCCGAGCAGACATCTTCCAATATTCTTTGTACTGAATATGACGTTCAAGTTTGGTTCAAAGCCATCTAATCGAACCAGCTCCACCTTCTTAGAATGGATTGGAATATGGCAGCCATATAGTTTACAAATTTCAACATATTTTTCATAATATTAGCGTCCCAGTTATGAGTACATCAATTTTGTTAATGTTAGCTAAAATCCTAAGAGTAGTTCGCAAATGTAGGTTTCACATATTATGCAAATTAAATCTAATTGAAGGGAGCTGGGGACAAATGTTCCAAAAGGTAATTTTGCACAGTTTGTGCAAACACATTAAGCTGAAGAAGAATTTTCACTGTACACCTTATTTTCCAAGGGATATGCTTGTTTCTGTAGGCACAAGCATGAACAGCAGCCCCCAAATGACCAATTGCAATAAGAATGCGTGCACAAAAAAGAACAAAAGACAACTAAAAAGCATAATGGAAAAATAATTCACTTGCCTGCTTCCCACCTCTTCGCTACCCCAGTCGGTCTATTCCAGAATCTTCTTATAACCTTATAATTAACCCTAGTTCCAAATGGAGGTAAAGTTGTTTAACTTTTTTTTTAAAGGAATATTTTAGTTAATAAGCAATTATATTTTACTCTAACCTTTACAAATGTTTGCAATTATTGTTGGCTATAAAGAAACTTAAACAAAAGGTTTTTTTTATTTAACAAAAGGCATATTAAAGTTGTTAAAGAATAGGAAACTGGCATTTTTATTTTTCTTAGAATTTTATTTATAAAATATTGTGGGGAATATCGATAACCCAGTATCATGAATCAACCCGAATTAGGTGAATTGTAACATGCTTACAAATTATCCCAGATTTAGGTGGGCAGCTAAATGGTCCAAACAACAATTTTTAGAGTCTGAGTACACAAAATAGTCTAAGAAGATATGCTTGTTTTTGTGTGAACAAACATGAATAGTACCCCCCTGTGGCCAGATTGAGTAAAAGTGCATAAGATACTAATGGGACCCTACCTGAATTAACCATTCAAGCTTCATGACAATAACATGTTAACCCTGTCAAATGGCTGCTGAAATTTGATTGGCCTACGGAGACCATGTGTTTTCAGTAATTGGGTCATCAAAAATCTCCCTACATTGGCATATAGATGCAACACACCAAATTTCAGTGTGATTGGACTCAAAGTTCTTGAGAAAAAGTTATCTAACTTTAGCGCTACACCTTTGTATGACCATGCCCCAAACACTGCATTTGTGTAACCTATAGAGTCTGTTGTGTGTGAAAATCCAAGGAGATCATCAGTTTCTGAAATACTTAAACCAATCCATGTGGCACCAACAACAATACCAAAGTGAAAGAAATCACACTTTTCCTCATTCTGATGTTTGATGTGAACGTTACCTGAGACTCTTGACCTGTGTCTGCATGACATCAGCACATGACTGCACTGTGGCCCCATGATTGGTCGATTAGATAACTGCATAAATGTGCAGGTATTAGGTGTTCCTTATAAAGTGAACAATGAGTGCAAATGTCAACATATATCTGACAATTATTGAGTTTCACACTGCAGCATAATGTGACACAAAAATTGTCAAGGCAGGCCAAATAAATCTGAGGATTAGCTTGCAAGTAGGTTTTACATATGCAAATCATCATACATTTGAGTGGGCATGGCTACATGGTTCAAAAGGTTATTTTTTTACAGAAGCCTAATGAAGAAATCTTTACAAAAATTACAAAAATTTAACATTATTTTCCAAAAGATATGCTTGCTTTTGTGTGCCTTTCAGTGAGAGTGCATCAGGTACTACTCAAATTTACCCTTTATTTTTTGTGACAATAGATCAGTAGTAAACCTGTGAACTGCCTGCTGGAAACTGATTTGCCAATGACAGCCATGATTTATAAGTAATTATATAATACAAGGATAAGAGCAGGCTTCGCTTCAACTTGTGGTGGACCAAGAGCAAAACTAATAAAACAAGAAAGGGCTGCACTTTGCATAATTTTATTATTTATTTGTCTGAACATCTCCGTACATACAAGTTTCAGCAAAGTGCCTTCTTCAGTGTGATTTACAAAACGTAATTTATAAAAAACCTTAAATACCCACAGCTGTAGACATTCCCTCAATCAACCAATAGCGATGCACTCAAACCAAAGAGCAGTAGCCAGAGTGATTATGTACTTAATTTATGTACGTGCTTGATTTAATATGAAGGTTCACCTATAAGTGAAGATACTCTTTGACTTGAGTGCATCTTTATTGCTTGATCATAAGAGATTGTAAGTGTCTGCAGCTGTGGGTATTTAAGTTGTGAACGTAAACTTTGTAAATCACACTGGAGAAGGCACTATGCCAAAACGTGTCTGTGCAGAGACAAATAAATAATAACATTATGCAAAGTGTGGCCCGTTCTTGTTTTTTTTATATGTAATCATGCCAGCATCAAAAGTCCACTTACAGATTAAAACCGAGATGCAGCATACCAAATTTCAGCTTGATCAAAATTATAGCTCCTGAGAAACAATTATCTGTCCACAGCTCTGCGCCCTATACATAACCATGTACCTTACTCTGCAAATGAACATCAGAACGTCGTCTTGTGTATGCCTATGAAGTTTTGTCCAGATTCATTTAAGGGATCCTGAGTTACAGATCTTTATGTAAATAAAGCTACATCTTATTGGAATTAATAGACATGTGGTGGCTATATTGTTTACAAATATCAGTATGTTTTTCATAACTATTGAGTTTCATATTCTAAGTAGTCTGACACCATATTTGTGAAGACTATCAAAGATCTGAGGACTAGTTGGCAAAAGTAGATGGTTGCTGAAAAACTAAGTGGGCACTGCTAAATGGCTCTTGAGGATTTTTCCATTTGGGAGATCTGTAGGTTTTTGGCCCATCTTGCTTGCCTAAGTAGTGGGAGCTTACTACCTATTGATCAAGTTTTCATCTGCAAGATTTGTTTGAAGGCAGAAAAAGAAAAAGATGCAGAAGAAAGAAAAATCCTAACAATTACAATAAGGTTTATAATTCTATTTGAGTGAAACACCTGTTCAAAGCTAACTATCTGAAAGCAGCCATGCTTTTGAGGTAATTCAGCAAAGATTAAAAATCCAATTACAGAATATAAAGTTTAAGATTGATCAGTTTTACTGTTCCTGAGAAAAAGATGTTTAGACTTTAGCTCCAGGGCCATGTATGGCCTTGTCCCAAACTGTGAAGATGACCTAAAAATTTTGTCCTTTGTACACATTGGAAGGTTCATGTGAGTAGAATTAGAATCGATTCACATGTGTCTGTCATATTGTTAACAAATGTCAACATAGTTTAATAATTACTGACTTTCAGATGCTGCTGGGTACCAAGATATGACAAAAATTCTAGGACTAGTGTGAAAAAGTATGTTTCAAATATAATTCAAATTGGGGGAAAAAACCCATACAATAAATAACAAAAATGGCAGTAATTAGTAGCCAGGGCTTAACTCAACAAATAAAAGGAAAAGGTATTTTGAATGTAGGACTTGTGGTTCATGAGATATGAGCCACAATATAAACATCTGATAGCACCACCATTAGGCCCATCTCAACTTGGCTGGGTTTGGGCATCGTGTACAACTTCTGTAATATCTGTAGAATTATAATTTGGTCTGCATGATATGTTTCAGCAGAGATTCAGAATAATAATAAGAAAAATCTTATTCCAATAGTGTTCCAGCACTGTGTGCTTGGACCAACAATAATAGTAATAATAATAATACTTTCATATTTGTTATTAACAAATAACTTTATATTATTATTATTATTATTATTATAAGATGAAAACCTAATTATTTAAAAAATTATAAAAAGGGCTTCAGCACCTTCAGTGCTTGGACCCCTTTAAAAACAAACAAAAAAAACCCCCTCAATTCAAACCCACCTCACAAATGGTGCAGTAGCGTGCTGGTTCGTCCCTGCTCCTTCCATGCCATATGGTCTCCTTCCCTGCTGCTATCAGCATCTCCTTTACCTTCTGACATTGCTTGAGTGTCCGCAGCAAACAGAACCTGGACACAACAGGCCATACCCAGAGGAAAGAAAAATTCAAAACCTTTTCTTTGACCAACCTATTTCTCCTAGACACAACAGCTCAATTTAACAAAATCAGATTTTGACCATTTCGTCACACTTCTTAAATTCAGCTCCTGAGAAACAGCCTTCTCATCTCAGTCCAATCTCAATTTAAGATCTTAAAATGCTCTTTTTTCCTCTCACTGCACTCATCTTTATTTGTTTAAATTAATCAGCTCTTGAGATAACAGTAAGATCCAAAAGAAAACTTGATTGGCTTACAAATGAGCCAGCGCAATATCATAAAATTGCCTCAGTGATCAAATTCATGTCTTAACTGTGTGTTTTATCTGTCCTCATCACGTATTCTGAGATGTACATACAAACTTCAGTTTCTCATTGATTTGTCACAAATACATTTCAAATGCCTTCTAAACAAAAGCATAGCAGGTGCCCTGCTGGGCCTGCTAGTGGAGCTATAGGAAGGTTCATGGGGTCACTAAAATTTCCAGGTGTCATGCCAACATTAATTTTGCCACAAAATTTCAAGGTGATGCAACAAATATATTTAGGAATATGCTTGACCTCAGCTGCTCACAGACCAGCAGATCTTTCACTTTAAGGCCCCCACAATACACAAAATAAGAAATTGAAAGCCATAATCACATTTATTCAGCCAGCATCCTTCCTCATCCAGAGATTTCCACACATTGTGGCTTGACTTTTCTTGATACTTTGCAGCTTAAGCTAATGTTAAAGGTACTTGCTGTACAATAAGCTTAACCGTAACTAGCTAGGTAACAACCATTAACTAATCCAGCACACTTGCTTGTTAGCAGGGTTGATAGCTAATGGGCACTCAATGTCACCTGCTAGTGGTTAGTGTTCGTAAATTCAACTATTTGTACGTTTATTCATGGCATTTCCGCTATACTAGATAGCCTTCAGACATGCTGCCATTCACCAGTCCTCACAGCATGACTATCTTCAGCAGACTCATCTATTGTTCAAGTACTTAGTCACTGTGGAATTTAACTCAGTTGTTTTTGGGCATCATGGAAACTGTCCACTCATCCACTTGGGAATAATCACGTGTACCATCTACACCGGGTCCTCGAGGAGCTGCGGTGGGCTGTGCTCATGGCGAACCCCAAGAAATGCCATCTGGGGCTAACAGAAGCACACTACCTGGGGTACAGAGTTGGCCAGGGCCTTCTGAAGACCCAGGAGAAAGAGACTGACGCAGCGCGGAACTATCCACGGCCCCGGACAAAAAACAGGGACGTGCCTTCTTGGGGCTGGCGGGATACTACCGATGCTTTGTTGCTAACGTCGCCTCTCTAGCTTCCCCCCTTACAGATCTCACCAGGAAAGGTGAACCTGAGACGGTGCGCTGGACCACGGCAGCTGAGCACTCCTTCCAAGCCCTGAAAATGGCTCTCACCAGCTCCCTCATATGACTTTGAGTGGCCCTTCCTGGTGCAAACCGACGCCTCTAAGTCAGGTCTAGGAGCGGTCCTGGTCAAAGAAGTCGATGGCAATGAGCATCTGGTACTCTACATAAGCTGGAAGCTGAACCCCGCTGAGCAGCGCTATGCAGCCATCGAAAGGGAAGCCCTAGCCATCAAATGGGCCATAGAAGAGCTCCACTATTACCTCACTGGAAGACCGTTCACGCTAATCACCAATCACGCACCCCTGTAATGGCTCTTCAAACACAAAAACACCAATAGTAAAATAACACGGTTTTTGTCTCTGCAGGGCTTCACTTTCAAGGTGTTGCACCAGCCCGGGGCAAAACACGTCAACGCTGATGCTCACCAATGCCAATGCGCTCTCCCGTCCCTATGACAACGACTAGGAGCTAAGGGGGTTGGTATGGGATAGTGGCGTTTGCGGCTATGCAGTCTTTGTATTTTAGTGAAGCGAGTGTTCCTCGTCAACAGGGATCCCCGGCGATGACGTAGTGTGGGAGCGTGGCGGCATACATGGGTGAGTCAGAGATCAAACAGTGTATGATTCAGCTCATCTCTGCGTCTAATTGTGTGCAGATTCCGGATAAGCGTGCATGTGGATTACCAGCTTGAAGAACTTCAATTTTCCCCCATGTGGCCGCCGTTTTTCCACTCACCAAGAGGAATTCCCTGCACCTACCCCAGCACGGACTTCACTCCACTATCCTACATGTATTTCGGACACTTGATTTGAGCTTCTCCCCAAGTGCTTAATTTTTGCTTTCACTTTCATTTAATAAACTGCACTGACTTTGGTTTGTTTCACTGCAATCCCCGTATCTGGCGTGGTTTGTGTCTCGTCCCTGAATGCTCACACACTACAACTGTTAAACTTGTAGTTTGCATTAAAATTAAATAGGTAAATAGCTTCGCTCTGGTTTTGCTAACATGCTGAAAGGAAAACTCTGTTAGCCACACCCTTGCTGCACACACGTGAGAAACTGCAGCTTAACTCCACTATGGCTTCTGCCAATGATTTAATCTGTTTTATGAATGAACACTGAAATTATTTAATCTTTTTTATAAATGAACTCTGACAGATGACACCGAACCACCAGTTCTACTAGTTCAAAACTACAGATGCCCATTTCAGAAAGGTAATTTTAACCTTAATTTGATCTGTTTTTTAATCTGTTTAATCAACTGTACTGCAAAAAAAAAAGTACAGTGAGGTAGTAGAGTGAAAAAAAGGGGGGGGGGGGAGAAATGGAAGCAGTTAAAAGGAAGTTGAGGAAAATATTAGAAAGTCTCAAGAGAAACAGAAGGAGGCATATTCCAGTAAAGTAATGAAGTACAAAAACTTGTTGGAGGTACTTCTATGCAATATGATGAAGCGTGTTAGGAAGAGAGGCAAGATTAAATTGGACATCTCTGATCTGACCCAGTGGTCAAACCTTCTCCACCTGTTGGTTCTTAATTTGGTGGAGATTTTGGTGCTGTTTTGCTTATGATAGCATGATGGCTCTTTTGATATGTTTCTAACAAGACAATGACATGGATAGGCAAATGTAAAGTCATTATTACACATTTATTTATACCCCCCCCCACCCACAAACTGTACATTTTACCTTTTTTTTTTTTTTTTAATGTATCCACCTCCTTGTCTGTACTTGTTAAAAATCTTGTTCTAGGTGTTTTTCCTTGTTTGGATGGCAGTCTATATTTCTACATTTCAATTTTTACTACTGTTTTGCCTGTTTAGCCTTTTTAGTTCCCATGGTTCCTTTGGCTTATTTATGAACTTTTTCACAAAGTTAGTTTTTCACAACACATTTTCTTTTTTTTGTATTAAAGAATAATCTTGTCTTTAATAAAGAAAACAGACATGTGGAAGCAGTGGTCAGACCATATAAATTGTACAACTCCTCTTTCCATACTCTGCAAGGAGAGTATGGATGTCTAATGAAATGAGATAATTACTCTTTTTGAATAACAGTAAAACGTTTTATTTTACTTATTTGTTTACTTTCTCTTTTTCTCCAGGTTACTGATGCTTACATTCACCGCTTTCTCAAAAAACAAAAGGTTTGTGTTATTTTTTAATGGAAATTACTTGGCATGGTGTATGATTGAACTTATGCACCAACACATGTTGATAATTTTAACAGAAAGCCATAATGCTTCTCAATGCTGTCGTTTCAGGCTCCTTGTTTAATGGACAGTTTAGAAGTCTCCATAAGGTAATTTACTTATGAAGAAAATAAGTCATTTCTTTTGGCTTGGAATCCTAACTTTGTATATATTTATCTGTTAACTGTTATAGATGAAGTTACCAGCTGAGGATGTTTGGTTGTGTCCTGTGAATGTTACTGCACATTGGATTCTTGTGGTATGTTTCTGAAAGCTTTGTTTATCTTTTTTTTCTGATAATTCCTCCATAGTTTGACAGATTTTCTGCCTTTTATGTTGACAGATTTGAAATTAAATCCTTGAATTGTTCAGATAAATTAAGCAATCTGTACAAGCATTTGCAGAATAATCATTCAGCATCGTAAGGGAAGTCTTTTAGAGAAACTTGAAATGATTTTAATTTAGATTGTGAACATGTCAGAAGATGGTCATTGTAATCAACCCAATGTTAAGTATGGATATACCTACAAAAGATATCTGGTTGGTATCAGGATGCTGAAAATGTCTTTGTGACTTGCCCAGGCAGTCGTATTGGTTTGAAGCTTGTTATGCCTGTTGTCTCACAGCTAAATGTTTTCATAAGGGGTTTCCTGCTTATTTTGCACTATTCACAACAGTTTCTATTAACAAACTGTTACATACAGGGAGGTAGATAAGATGCAGGTGGAAGTTAAATGATTTTAAATAACACAGGCAATCAAGTCCAAAACGTGATTAAGTCATGGTCAAAAAGCGGCAAAACGTCAGGTGATGTGCAAACAACATTCAGAGAGCAAAATCCCAAAAATAGCAAAACCAGAGTAGCGATACAAGAAAAAAAAAAGTTAAGCAAGCGTACCCTAAACAAACACCTTGTAATACGTCTGAGAGTTCAGAGTCTTTAAGTGCTGTGAACTGTAATTAATGCAAACTGACCCTGCATTCACATGTTCCTCAGATGGTCCCATTTTCAGATTTAGGAAGTCGTTCTTCTGACTTACGAGTGTTCATGTGCTTTTAACTCGGAATGTAGAAACAACATGGATGCCCAGTATTTGGCAACAAAGAGCAAAGAAAATGGATTAGGTGAGCAATGACATTTTAATAATTTACAATATATGCACGTTAATCATAAAAAGGTCTGTATTTGTTCACAAGTATGTTGTTCAACTCCAGTTCAACCGGAAATAAGTCATTAACGTGGTGGAAGTGGTGAAACTAAAACAAAGATGGCTTACCCCAGGAATACAGTTAAATTCTGGGAGCATGTAATGAACAGGAGCATGTGCTGGGAACTGGAGTCCATAGATGGTGGTACAATGCTCTCTGGGAATCGCAACCTGGAAGTGCATGCTGTAGTGCTGCAAGCTGCCAGGCATGTAGAGTGTGTGCTGCACTCGATGCGAGGGAAAATCCAGGACAAAACAAACATCTAAGCATTAAAATAAGTTTGTTGTTTAACTGCCTAGTTATTGTTGTAGATTACCTGAAAAGTTCTTTTCATGTCGAAAAGATTTATTTCTATCTGTTTGTTGACCAGCAATGTTCATATTTCACAACAGTAATGACCACTTTCACAATCTGAAATAATCTAGTGAAAATCATTGCAGCTTTTTGGAACTTATTCTGAGTGCAGTCACTTCAAATTCAGTCTGTAAGCCTGCTGTACGCAAGTTGATAACCTGTGCTGACACATGTTAGGAGAATATAGCCTCAGTTAAAATTATTTACACTTTTTGCAAAGCCGCTAATTTATTGGCTTGCCATCCATGTTACTGAAATAACACACTAGCAAAGGTAAATAAAATATGTAACCCATGTAATAACCAATAACCTATGTAAATGAACTTGCTTTACGTTCGGAATGTAAAGAACCTTTCAGATGTAAATTTTATTACCAAGTTTGTAGCTAAAGCATAACCAGGCAAAAATCACTGTAAAGCATGTTCTAATTTAGCTAAGTGGAGTTTAATTTATGTTTAAGTTGCCATTGTTGCTAGCCAACATGTAAATGAAAGCTTCCTCTTCCCTTTAATGGATAGAAAATGTTAGAACAATAAAATTCATCATACACCTCACACGAACTTGCTTGCTCTATGGTGCCACCAGAGAGCTGTCTATGGAAGAAAAGCAATATAGCTGAAAGCTGCAAAAAGAAGGAAATTTGATCAGAGTCACTACAAAAGCAATGGGCATAGCAAATGCAACAATCTGAAATGTCCTAAAAAAGAAAGAAACTATGTTGTACTAACAACCAGACATTGAACAGGTTGGCCAAAGAAAATAACAACAGTTGATGACAAACACTTTGAGAACTTTGAAGAAAAACCCCAGAACAACAGTTAGTGACATCACAAACAACTCAAGATGCAAAGCCCTCTTCAGCAGTAAGAATCAGTGGGCCAGATTGGAAAGCTCAAAGAAACACAGAGATGAGCCACAAGTTAAGGAACCAAGATTAACCAAGATTAAGTGATGGAAAGGCCAAAGTGTCTGGAAAGGAAGGCTCTGCACATGATCTAAAACATAACAGCTCATTGCTCAAATGTGGTGGAGTTATTGTTATGGTTTGGGCTTGCCTGGCAGCTACTGGAACAGGCTCATTAATCTTTATTGATGGTGCAACTCTTGGTGGTAGAAGCATAATAACTCAGAAGTTTGCAGAACAACGAACTAACAATTTACCAAGAAATGCATCCAATCTAATTGGGAGGAACTCAATCAAGAAGCTAGACAATGACCCCAAAAGACACTGATAACAAAGCAAAGGACTTCAACAGGGCAAATGAACATTTTACATTAGATAAAGTAGCCCCACTTAAAAGGAAAATAATTAGAGAGAAAAAATTAGCACCCTGGTATAATGATGACACGCGC
>JAQMYM010004375.1:0-10595 GCA_030014255.1 Parauchenoglanis ngamensis | reverse complement strand
TGTAACATCCCCCCCCCCCCTTTTTTTTTAAATAATAATAATATCAACAACAATAATAACCCTGGACTCATAAAATTAAAAGCCAGAACAAGGCCTATCAAACTGTGCATTAATCAAACACCGAATAAGACCTTAAACACAATGTCCTTCAAACAAAATCATGGAGGTGTGCAAGCCTCCTAACAACCCTTCCCCATCTAGTAGTGACAACATCCTGCATCATCTGTGGATCAGGTGCAGTCTGAGTGTGAGGTGCATTGTGGTCACTACTGGCAGGATGCGTGGTTTACAAGCTCCTGCTCTCAGTCTCTTTTGTTGGCAAGTCCCAACAGTTCCATTCTCCAGTTTGACATTGTACGACCTGTTTTGGTCCTGTCTCACTACGGATGCTGCTGTCCAGAATGTGTCCACCCACTTGTGACTTCACTCTCCCCTGCTCTCCATTCTGCAGTGGTCTCAATGCCTTGGCCCCTCTGTTGTAATAATAAGACTGTCTATGCTGGTTTTCTTGAATCGCTTTGTCAGTGTCCACTACTGCAAGTTTTAGCAGACTTTCACACATTGGTAGCAATGTCTTTGTCCATCGGCTCATCAGTCTCAGTGCTGGACTAGCCTGGAACCCTTGTGCTGGAGTGTTTGGTCAAGTATGGGTCTGACTTTGCATGCATGGCTTTTCCATAAGTCTTTTGGCTGTCTTGACAGCAGCCTCTGCCTTTCCGTTGCTCTGAGGATATGTTGGTGATATGTTATGTTATATGTTCAAATTCCCACTCCTTGCTAAATCTTTTGAATTCCTGTGAGCTACACTGTGTGCCATTATCAGAGATCACCACCATTTCAGGAACACCATGGCATGCAAAATGTGCCTTCAGCTTATGGATGATGGAACTGGTGTCAGGAAGATGGTCAATTTCCCAAAAATTTGAAAAGTAGTCCACGGTCACTAAGTAGTCTTTGTTGTTGAAGGAGAAGAGGTCTGTGCCACTTTGGCCCATGGCCTCAATGGGAAGTCGTGACTGTGGAACGGTTCTTTCTGCTGCCACGTATCTAGCTCTCTTCACACCGTGCACTTTCCAATGTATGTCTTTAGCTGTTCATGCATACCAGGCCAGTATACACATTCCCTTGCTCTCCTAAGACAATTTTCAATGCCTAAATGTGAAACATGAATCCATTCCATAATTTCATTTCTTAGGGAGCCTGGAATGACCGCTCTCTCACCCCCCTAAAGATGACATTGTTCTGCACACTTAACTCATCTCTCATAGAAAAATATGGTTTCACCACATCTTCGACCTGTGCTTTGTCATCCGGCCATGGCCTGCAGTATTCTGTTTTAGCCCCTGGAAAGTGTGGTCCCTTTCTGTTTCACTCTGGATTCTCTGCTGTCTTTCTTCTGAAATGGGTAGGTAATGAATTATATTCACAGTTTCAATTTCAGCTTCAACTGTTCCCTCAGCTGCACATTCAGGTAAATATGCTCTGCTGAGTGTATCTGGCACAAGCATCCGTCTACCAGGGATGAACACCACTTCTGTGACACATTTTTGAAGTCTTAATAACATTCTCTGTATTATTTTCGGTGCACTGAGCAAAGGCTTCTTTGTGATTAATTTCTAGTGGTTTATGGTCAGATTGCACCACTACCTTTCTACTGTATGTGTATTAGTGAAATTTCTCCATCCCAAATAGTATGGCCAGACACTCCTTCTCTATTTGTGCATACTCTCTCTCACTGGATGTCAGTGCTCTGCTGGCATATGCTATCGGCTTGCCTGCCTGCATAAGTGCTGCCCCCAGCCCTGTTTCAGATGAATCACACTGGAGCATGAGGTCTTCCCTTGGGTTGTAGTATTTCAATACAGGTTCTGTGGCTATCATTTGCTGCACTTTCAGAAAAGCTTTTTCCTGTATGTCTGTCCATTCCCATATTATGTTCTTGTGTGTCAGCTGCCTTAGGACATCACAGCTGACTGACAAGTGGGGGCAAAATTTTGCAAGGTAGTTGACCATGCCAAGCAATCTCTTCAGGCCTCTCACGTCGGCAGGTTTTGGCATTTCATTTATGACTCTGACCTTTTCGGGGTCAATTTTCAAGCCCTCAGATGTCAGCCTGTTTCCTATGTAAGGCACCTCCTTCTGTCTCAGCCACAGTTTGTCACAGTTTCGTTTAATGTTGCATGTTCTGCATCTCTCCAGGAAACTTTTGAACTTCTCATCATGGTCCCTCACTGCCATTTCATCATTTTCCCCTTCGCCAATGATGAGGATATCGTCTGCTATGATGTGCACCCCTGGCAACCCATCAAGTGCCTGTATCAGCCTGTGCTGAAACACCTAAGGACCCAGGCTGATCCCCATTGGCATTCTTATCCACCTGTACCTTCCCTTCCAAAAGCGGTTGCAAATATTGTCATGTAGCTGGAACGCTCCGTCACTTTTACATGCCAAAATCCATTCTTTACATCACACACTGTGAATACTCTTGCATTTGCTAAGTCTGGAAGAATATCATCAATCATTGGCAGAGGGAAATGTTGCCTTTTCAGTGCTTTGTTTAGGGATTGAGGGTTAATGCAGATTCTCAGTTTTCCAGATGGTTTCTTAACCACAACCATGTTGCTGATCCAGTCTGTGCTCTTTTCAACCTGCGTGATAATTTCTCTATCCACCAAACTTCAGTTCCTCCTTAAGAAGGTTCATCCATGCTACTGGAACTCTGCGCTTCGGTAACTTTACAGGCGGTACATTTGGATCCACTTCCAGCTCATATGTCCCTGACAGGCAGCCGTCACCCTCAAATACCTGTGCATATTATTCCCTGATATGCTTATCCAGTGTTTCTCCTTCACTGCCTGTGTGTTTTACAATCTTGTCAATGGCTATAATATTCTCTCTCTGTATTCTCACCAGATCCATGTCCTGCACAGCCTTGTTTCCAAGCAATGGCACAGATGAACATCCCTCAACTATCAAGAATTCAAGTCAGTTTCCTGTTTCTTGGATTTCGTATTTTTATCCTGCATTTGCCTAAAGGCTTTAAAGTGCTCTTGTTGTACATGACAAGGATTTGTTGTGACCGCTCGCTCCTCAGTCCAGTTGAAACCTTACTGGTCTCTCCCCAAGCAGCATGGTTGAAAATAGCTGTCTCCCCTGTGTGTTCTCCTGCCCATCTGAGTGAAGGCTAAGTATTTCCTGATACTCCTCATCAGTCTCTGTCAAACAATCACTGTGTATTTGTTTAGACTGTCTGTTGTTTTGCATTTTGAAGCAAAGTGGTTGTGTTTCTTACATTTTCTGCAGATTTTCCCATATGCTGGATAGCTCTCTCTTTTCTAGTCATGGTGTTTCCCAGAGAATTTGCAGGTTTTTATTTCTTTCGGTCTTGCCCCCTGGGCCTGTGCTACTTTTTTTTAACTTCATGCATTTCAACTGCTTGTCCCTCAATTGTCTTTACATGCTCCTTAGAGAGTTCCGCTGTTCTGCATATTTGAATGCATTTCTCCAATGACAGATCTGACTCATGCAGCAAGCGCTCTCTCATGTGCGAATTTTGGATCCCACACACAATTTTATCTCTAATCAATGAGTCTCTAACAGTCCCAAAATCGCAGGTGTCTGCAAGTACTCTCAAATCAGTAACATACTTATCAATGGTTTTGCTTCTATCCTGATTTCTGGAGAAAAATCTGTACCTCTCCACCGTTTCAATTGGCTTGGGGTTACAGTGCTTGTCAAAAAGTTTGATTAATTTGTTCAGTGTCTCGTCTTGTTCGCCTGGCGGGAGTGTAGCCCACAGAGTTCTGCTAAGTTCTCTTCCAGTTTCCCCTATCAGATATTTGAAAACTTTTACCTTCATTTTCTCGTCAGAATCTTTCCATGTCTTCCAAGTTTTTGAAAGGCACGTAGCATTCCAATCCAATCTGGCAGGAGGTTTCAATCCGAATGCGTCCATAATCTTTTGTTGCTGTCTAACTGTGCCCTCAACTTCCTCCTTCGAGTCCCCATCTTCATCTGACATCGATTTAAGTTATTTCGTGTTTGTATTTGCCACTGCCACCATGTTTTATGTTGTTTTCTATCATTAAATAAAAACACTCACACAGTACTGTGTTCAAATCATTTACTGGTAACTTCAGTGAATGCTTACATCCCGGTGTTTCCCCTAATCCCTCCAGGTACAACACATACATTGTAACAATATTTATCTTATCCAAGCTATAGTACTAATTTTATAGTGCTAATCTAATACTAATCTTAATCGATATTTGTTTTATTATAATGGAATTAATTCTTTACCAGGCTTTTGCACAATGAAGTGTGATGTAAAACATTTTTTATTTATTCATTTTTTAACAACGTAATATATGGTTACGAAAAATGTTCTATATTAAAACAAATTACACAAAAATTTAGGATTTTTTTAAAAACTTTATTTGTATAGGTATAATAATGTTAAATAGGCCTGTTGCTAACTTAAAATGCAATATATCATTTTGCCACATAGTGGTGCTTGATTTAATACAACCCTTGGCAGTGTGTAACTGAAACCACACTTAAGTCAATGGCAGGATTCGCATAGATGGTATTTACATAAGAAATGCCCCAATTTTGGCCTTGCTCCACCCAAAGCATGTAACTTCCCTCAGGGCACGCAAGTCACAGACTCGAGTCAAGGGGAGAATATGTGCAAACTGAAAAGCACAGGGCTGCATGCTATTTTTGACTTAAGCGCACGGGAGAATCGGGCCAATATTCTTTAACATTATCAATCCATTGGGTGGCTTGATCCACAGGTGTTTACATATGCTTAGACCGAGCTCTATATATCTACATAGGGCAAAGGCCCAGATCAGAATTCAGTAATCTCCAGATAAGATGAGTTATTTCTGATGAGACAAATAAAAGACTGTTAAGCAGCAAAATTTCCTCTGCATATGTTTTAAGCCTCATACTTGTTTCTTGGTTCATAGCTAACTACCACAATTATCATTGGACTGGATGTGCTATATTTATTTATGAATCTTCCATAGTTTATTCCACATTTTATATTATGCTTACATGGTGAGCCAATAAATATAGCATACCACAGCAGGCAAAGTCATTGTAGCTTGTTTTTAAATCATCAATTGAAATTAGCAGTTTGCTTGGGTATTTCTCTGATGCTCTGATGTCAAAAGAAACCCATAGGCCTCCCCCTCCTTACCAGTACAAGTTCTCCCTCCTTTGTCTTAATTGCTTTGTTTAACAATGTGGCAATCAATCATACTTTGCACTTGCTACCTGGCATACAAGTCAGCCGTGAAGAAGTTGGAGAAGGACACACTGTCTCTAAACTGTTTCCTTTCACCACTGTCAGTGAAGATAGAGAACATTTTCTATGGAATGTTCAGTGACGTATTAATTGTCTATCTTGATTTCTAAGGATTTACACCTTTAAATCTACAGTGTACCCATGCACTTTATTTAGGGTTGAATGGAACGTGCTTTTGAATGATAAACCCTTTCTGTCTTGTGGTTAGGTACAAGGGATTCTGCATGTATAGTATAGCAATGACTGTATTGAAGAAATAATCTATTTGGATATATTGCCAAAGGTTTGTGGACACCTGACCTCACATTCATAATGATGGATCTAAGACCACCAAAATTAATGATGGCAAGAGTTTTCAGGGTGTAAATCCTCTTTTGTTACTTTTATTAAGGTTTTTAGACTCATAGTGAATTTAATATTCTATATTTTTTCAGCAACTGGTGATGAAGTGAATGGAGCCAAGGCACAGAATATTTTAAGAAATTAGCCAGCACAAGGTCTCACTATTGATAAAGACTTATGAATCTGGTGGTAAAAGACATGACATATGACTTTTACCACCTATCCTTGCAACTGCAGCTCATGCAACTTAGCAAAAAATCTAAAACACATCCATGATATGCTGCATGGGCTAAAGAAATCAGACCCACTATTACTGCCTACTCGTACAATCACCCCTTCACTTGAAACCTTCCACATGGAGGCTGTGTGTGGGGGGCATCGTAATTCTCATATTTTTACAAAGTAAATGTATGCCACTTGGAGACACATCACTCAAAAATTACAGTGGAGAATGAGACCAATCAACTTCCCATTGTTGATCATATTGCGACCTGAACCATCATAATAACATTTAATCTGGGGGTGGATGGTATCTGGGTGTCAGCAGATTGCTATGTGCAAAATTAATTGTCCATCACTTCATCCAATTGCCATTTATTGACATAATGGGAACTATCAAAAAGGAATTTAGGTGCAGTAATTAGATGGCACTTTTGTTGGTCTCCTCCTGTTCTATTATTGTAGTCACAGCTGGATACCAGTCAATTTTTTTCTTTTCATTTTTTAACATAATCCATACACTAAGCTTTCAGGTTTAAAACACTTTACAGAAAAAGGCATTTGAAAAATAAAGCATGACATAGTTTTCCACAAGATTGTGAGCATACAATGTATGCTAAAACTGACCAGTGGTAGTCTTTTTCTCCATTTAAAAATATCCAAAGGGTTGTTACCATTGTTATAAATAGGAGACTGATACAAGTCCAGTAAAGACAGTTTATTTTAAAGGGCAAGCAAACAGATCCAATGCAGCAGATCAGCAGAGATGTGGTCAGAAACAGACAAAGATCAGGTGATCTATAAACAGTATAAACAAACAAGCACATAGTTAAATGAAGAAACCAGAAACAAGGTCAAAACCAGAAAAACAAAACACAGGAAACAATTGGCTCAATCAACACTAAAATGGCTTGGTAAAAATGGGTCCTAAAACTTTGCAAGAGGCACAGGAAACACAGGGTTTAAATACATATACTAAGACAAAGGACAAGGACAAACAAGGACAAACAAGAAACAGATGCAGGTAATAATGACATGTGACAAGATGATGGAAGAGACATGAAACCTAAACATACATGTGACAGCACAATATTGCAGTCAGACACTTGATCATTTGATTCACTAAAACCTATCAATGATTAGGTTTGTCCAAACTTTTGAATGGTGCTGTAGGTATAGCCACCATTTACCTTTATGACAGCTTTGCACACTATTAGCAATATTCTAACCAGCTTCATAAGGTGGTCATGTGGAATACATTTCAAATGTTAATTAATGAAATTTCTTGCCTTCTTAATGTTGAGACCATTAGTTGTGTTGTGTATATGGAGGCCAATGCAGGAGGCCAATGGGAAGGTGCCAAGATATTTGTGTATATGTACGCACAGAACAGGTGTTGATGTACATTTAGACATGTTGTCAGTGCTCCCCTCCACAACTTGTTCTCTACTAATTTCTGTGTGTGCTGGATGACTGGATGTCCTGATCTGAGAAAGGTTTGTTGCCAGGGCAACGCAATTTGCATGATGATCCCAATGTCATTATCAGTTGTTATAGAATCCTTTTAGTGGCAGACTTACTCTTTGACTTTCGACAGGGTAAACCTCACAGTGCCTTCACTACATGCTACAGCATCTTGAATCTCCTAACACTCATGCAAGGATCTTATTTGTGAAATTTAGCTCCACATTCAATGCTGTGATTTATCCAGCTGAACATACCCTCTAACACATCATTAGATCACAAATTTTCTGATTGGAAGGAAGCAGTATCTAAAATTCTTAGTTCTGTACTCCCTTTACACCAATAACTACACTACAACTGAGAGCTCCATCAAAATTATCAAGTTCTTGGATGACACAACGATGGTGTGTCTCATCTCCAACAATGATGAGACCTACAGAGATCTGCAGACTTGAAGTTAGCATTCTATAGCATGATATACCCCTGAAATATGAATGTTATCACACAGGAATAAAGGAAATCTCAGAGCACTTAATTAATAAACACATGGAAAACTAATGGAGCATTAACCAGCCCAAATCACATCAAATATTCATAATTACTAGTGTAAGTAACAAATGTCGTCATTCACTTATCACTCTACTTTACATAAAGCAGGTTGTAGGCACTGTGAAGATCTGTGAAGTGCAATAGAGCAATCCCACACTCCATGAGGTGGTAATTTGGATGGCTTCATCTTATTGAACACATTTGTGAAGTCTGCTTAGGATGCTGGGATCTTTATCTTGCTCTGAATTTCAATGCTCTCTGTTTGTCTGTCTCTTCCCTGTCATTCCACAATGTTTATGACAAGATGGACTCCATGCCATAAGCTCACCTCTTTTCCAGAAGATAATGGGATCATGAGTGAATAATAAAGGGTAACCCAATACAACAAGAGTTTGGGGAGATTTTGTGATCATGGAAAAAAAGCATTTCTGTGTTCAACATGGTTTGGTTACCTTCCCTCTTCACAGTGGTGAGCCATGTAGGGCTTTGACAATTAGTGGGCCTGTTAGGGGAACAAAAGGTATCTTTTGTTCATGATACCACTAGAAATAATTAAACAGTTCCTTGATAGCATACATTTAAGAAAACATGAGAGATGGAGAAAGAAAGGAAGAAGTGTGTGTCTGTGAGGGAGCGAGAGAGAGCCATTACAGACCGGAAACTATTCCACTACACAGAACATCATGAGACAAACAGATCAAATGTTTAAAACATACAAATATTATAACTAATGGAAAGATAACAAAGATATGCTCTGATCTGCCATATGGCAAAGCAGTTTTTGTCAGTGCAGGTAAACTTGGCACTGTGGTGCATTGCAGAAAGACTGTACTTTCATTTCTTTTTTTGTTGTGGCATAGCACACCTTGCAATTTCTCTTTGTTTGACTAAACTGGGGTGTATGCACAGGTAGTCATAGGGAGTCATAGGTATCTGTCTCCTCTTTGGTGGTCTAAATACAAGTGGATTACCATAATCCTCTAATCCCATTCGATGTCCCACAATCTCTTCCCTGAACTCAGCAAAAGAATATTTCTGTGGCCTTAAGCATTGGGGTGTCCAGGTGTTCAGCACCGAAACCTACAAAACCCATTTATTTTACATGAAACCTCTGCAACCACACCTCAATTGGCTCATTAAGGAGTGATTTATTATTATTATTATAATTATTATTATTATAATTAGTAGTATTATTTGCTTTATTCAGTAATAAATCAGTTGAGCCCCAAGTGACTGGTGTGGCTTATGCATGGCCAGGAAATTACTGGAAACAACCAAGCTAGACAACTCTGGCTCTTTTTGTTTGTTTTCTTTCACTTTTTGGTTACTCATTGGTGTACTATTCTATTGCCATTCATTTTGCTTTGTTCAAAGATCCCACAAGGACTTCCCAAACAGGAACATTAATTAATAGCTGACCACTGAATAAAACCTTCAAGTACTTTAATTGTCTAGTAATCTGAATCATAATCTGATAGGAATAGCATTGTCTTTGTGTCCTTTAACTAAGTGGGCATCAAACATAAGACCACAAATCATGACTGATGATCCATCACATTAAGCTAGGTGGTAATATTCATTCTTCTCATTTCCCTCCTTTCCAATTTGTGCATCATTCTAGTTAAAGGATTGTAAGTGCTATGTTGCCATGTTGCATGTCTGTTTGATCCTTTTAAAGCATCTGATGATGTCAACATCACCAGTCAAAGTGGGGGAATGTAGGATCAAATCCTAGCTGAAGATAGCATACTTGCATCAGCAAGTCAGCTTTAGCATTTCATAGACTTTCTGAATGATCTTTTGCATTCCCAAGCAGATCCTGCATCAGCAAAACACATGTCAGCAGGAAAAGTACTTGAACAATAGACATGATATGGATCTTCCTTAAATAATAAGCTGCAGACATAATGCGAACAATGAGTCATTCACACACACAAACTCTCACTCATACACACCCACAAAGGATTCTAAACACAAACATTTCCTGGAGACATATTCTAAAGAGACATACTTTTATGGGAACCAATGCATTATTGCTTATTTTTGCATTCATCTAAATTTATAATAATCATTGTGTTATCCACCTAAATGTAACTCACATATCTTTTAATCTAATAGTTGTGTAACTAGTAATTTGTAAATGTTTAAAGTTATCCTGTTTTGTATCATTGTTCGTATCTGATTAAAAGATGTGCAAATCTGTCTGAAATATAATTAAATAATATACTGTTTAATAGTTCTGCAAGTTGAAATAAAAGTTGTGCCTCAAGGAAAGACATTTGTCATGTATCTTCAAACCTTCCTCCCAAGGCAGGGTAAAAAAAAAACTACTGGTCAAAAGGGCTTCATGAGTAATTACATATGCATGAGAAACCCCATCATCTGAGACACAAACTTCAAGGAGTCTGGGCTAATCTAATCTTTCATTTGCCTCAGGCCATAATTTGTCCATTTGTGACTACTGGTGGCCATGAAGCTCTACTGTGTATTATTAATCAGTGATGGCCAGGCACCAACATGCCTGAAATTCTGTAGGTCTAAAATTACAGTGCTCAATACAATTAAGGGCACATTTAAATAACACATCAGATCTTGATGAAAGAAATATTCAAGTTGCGAATCTTTATTGATATCCATCCATCCATCCATTATCTATACTGCTTTATCCGTCTGGGTTGCGGGGAAGCTGGAGCCAATCCCAGCATCT
>JAQMYM010004374.1:0-13896 GCA_030014255.1 Parauchenoglanis ngamensis | reverse complement strand
GCCGGGTCGACAAGCGATTCATGTGCCACATTTTTCTGTCCTGGAACTAACTTTTTACGGAGTGGCCAGTTCTGTCGCGAATAGTGCGACTCTTTGGCACAGCTGTCCCGTTCACAGATGAAACAACAGTACTTTGTATAGCCGAGCCTCAGTCCTAGTAACAGAGCAATGACTTTATGATCTCCACAGATATTTCAGTTGTGCAGTGTTGATAAGTCACTTACGGGAGCAAAAACGTTTGGAAAAAATCATGACAAAACTGAAGATTTCTCTGAAACGGTACGTGATTGGTAAATTTTGATGTGATATTCGTGACCAGCACCCAAAAATCTATAAGAAACACCCAACAGTGTTCAAGAAGCAAAAACATTGTTGTGCAGTATTTTTACTACTGACAAGTAATTTGCATCTTGTGGCATGGCCTCTACCTTCACCCCTACTCTATGGAGGTTGTTGATGTCATTGACAGTTTTTTGGGTTTTTCTTCACAGCTCTCACTTTTTCTATCATCAAATTATTTTGTTTTCCTTGACTGACCTGTTCGATGTCTGGTTGTTAGTACCAGTGGTGTGGCTTTTTCAGGACATTCCAATTTGTTGGCTATACTTAATGCTTGTGCAATGGCTCTGATTTTTCCTATTTTCTCAAGTTCAGAATGGCTTGCTTTTCTCCTATAAACAGCTCTCTGGGCTGTTACATTGGTTTGTCCTTTTTGGCACAGACTAAACCTAGGGCTCAGATTAAGAGTAGACATTCAGAGCTATTAATTGTTTAATTAATAATTCTAAATAGGGCACAAATAGGCAACTGTAAGTAATATGCTCCAATATTCTTGATCACTTCAATCATTCAAATGTGTTTTTATGAAGTGACGTAGCACACGGGCAGTGTGCTTTATAATGTAGATCAAATAATAATAAAATTATTGGCAATTATTTTTATCATCAATTTTTATTGATTTTGTTGATTATTTGTTGCAGCCCTTATGCGTGTCATAAAATTGTAATACTGTAATAATCCCCATTTTTACTCAATGTATTGGTAATCTGATTACAGCTTTTTTTCTGTAACTATAATGGAATACAGTTACCTTTTTTTGTATCCTAATTACGTAACTTCATTCCATGTATTCTGTTTACTCTCTAAGCCTGTAGATAGATAGATAGATAGATAGATAGATAGGTAGGTAGGTAGAATGGTGGCATGTTAGACAGCTATGCTTTCTTTATAAGAAAAACCACCAGCTGCTACTGCTGAATATGAAGATCTCACTCTCAGTTCTCTTTTTTCTCTTAGTTAACAGCATGTGTCCATGGTGCAGCAGCCATGTTGTATCCCATGTACTGGCAGCATGTTTACATTCCAGTGCTACCACAGCATTTACTAGACTACTGCTGGTAAGAACATGTGTATACACACAAACTCCACAATGATTAGAATGAAAACAATTTTATTATTGATTGGTCTCATTCTACTTTGGCCAAGAAAAATCTGTATTTTGTACAATTGGGTAAAAAATGACTGAACATTAGATAGCAGTAGATTTTTTTTCTTTGCCTTCATATTGAATTTGTCTGGTCACAATTAAACAGATTAGAGCTTGAAATGCAGATGAAACCAGTAAAATATAAAAAATGGTCACATAAGCACTTGATAATGTTGTGCTGTGACAGATTATCGGTTAAATAACAGGGATCTTTTATTGACCTATGCCTAGTTAAGAGTTCTGTAATAGTATTATTTATTTAAATGCTACAAAGGAATAATTTTAAATAAATATTTTAGTATTTCATGTAGAGTCTTATCCAAAAATATTTAAATAGTAAGACCAATTCTTTATTTGCTATACACTGAAGACATTTGGTTTTGAAATCAAAGATGGATATAAAATGATAGATAAGAATTTCATTTTTAATTTCTTGTCATTTACATCTAGATGTGTTAACTTAGAACTTATACTTAGAACAACTTTGATGGAGACCATGTTTTAAATCATGATCAGATCATCTATTTTTCTTTTTTCATCAGTGGGATTTTTTTCCCAAATTTCTTCAGTATAGCTAAAACAAAATAACTGGCCTAGTTATTCCAATACCTTCAGAAGGGACTGTATTTCTCCAATCAATCAATTAATTGAACAAAAATGGGGGAAAAAATGATAGCATAAACATTTTTCAATGTAATTGGTAGTTGCAGCCTTACTGTCAACCCAACCATAGATTTATCCAGAGAAAGAGGAGGTAGACACGTTGTACATATAAACTTGTCAAACTACATAGTTTGATTTATTATGAGTGATATAATTCTAACTGTTGTTTACTTAATCAGTAGCAGTCCTGCAGTGATCTACTGGACAGCCAGCATACTGTGCATAAAGAATAATGTTTTACTTTCTCTCTCTTCATGCTAGTGCTCCTATGCCATACCTTATAGGAGTCCACTCCAGCCTGATGGAGGTAAGGAAATTCCTAACCAGTTCCTTCATAACAACAAACTGTTAGTTTCAAATCCCTAATCCCTAATGTAGGCTTCTGATGAATGGTCATAGTGCTTGGGACTGGTTATGGTATCTAAGGAGATTAGTAAGATGCTGTATAAAAATGTAACCATTTAGAGCTTTGATCATCACAGCTAACAGTTTGTAACTAAATTTGCATTTCCTAATTTAAATTTATAAAATTTAAAGTAATACATAAAGTAATTACATAGTGCCTGGAAAAAAGCTGAAAGAAATTTGAAAAGGAAAGAAAGTTTAAAAGAAAGTTTAAAATGAAAAAAAAAATAGAGTAGTGAAGGTGTTCCATGGCTAGTTTCAAATCCCTATCCCCTAAATGTAGTCAGGATGGGGAAATTAGCAGTGAGAGTGGTATTTACAGTTAAGGTCAGAATTATTAGCCTCCCTAAATAAATCACACAAAACCCTTAATATGTCCATGGAAATGAAATAGTGTCAGAGTAGTCCAAGTGTTCAAGTGCCACTGGCCCAATTAACCAGAGTTACTTATGTAAAAGTCATTGCTGATTGATTACTCAGGTGTGGTGTGAAAATTAATTCAATGTTCGGATGTGGTTTTAAAGCTGAATGGTCAGGTTTGTCTTGAAAGAGAAAAAAACACAGGGTAGCTAATAATTTTGGCCTTGTCATTTTTCAGTTTTCTTGTTAATATACAGCACATCAATAGAATATCTTAATCAAACTTTGTGGAGATTTTGTCTTTGTTCTTTTGGAAGCAGTACAAGTATTAACAGTTTTTGTTATGGTCATTTCCATGGAAATATTAAGGGTTTTGTGTGATTTCTTTAGGGGGGCTAATAATTCTGACCTTAACTGTTCCTGTGAGTATCCAAGATGGTGGACATCAGGCTCTTTTGGACTCAGATTGTTCACAAAGCCTAGTGTGCCAGCACCTGAGTCAAGGCAAGGCAATGGATACCTGTTTGGATGTATTCATCGGCATGGGCATATTTGGGTGCCTTTAAAAAATGAAGGTGGCAGTTAGTTCTCACCTTTCCCACCCAGTAATTCTGGGAAGTAATTGGTTGGAGATTAAACAGTAGGCTGTGGACTTTGGACTGGATGTGTCCCAGCAGTCAAAGAGGTGTGCAATTTGCACAGCCATGGCTGGATACACACCTCCTGTGGCATCAGGCAACAGCAACAGGAACCGGAGGGTGATCTCTATTATGCTAATGGTGCCCCTGTCTGAAATCCAACAGGAGCAGTCATGTGATTACAATCAAATTACAATCTTTTGACCAGGTTATGGCAATAAATGGCTATGCAGTGCTGCCAGGGGTCATGCTAACCTATTCTCATGTCACCATTATTCATGATAGGTTGTACAGAGTGAGCCAGAACAATCAATGTGGTGAATAAGTAACCCAGTTCTTGGTACATAGAAGCAACAGGGAAACTCTTTCACACAGCTCATTATAACCCCATGGAAAGGGACCTAAGAGTACACAAAACACTGCAACAGATCACAGGCATTTTGGCATGGATAGCTCTTGGTGCCTAGCTGTGGGGCACTGATGTATGTTTGAGAAGGCCTAGGGTGCATTTAGCATTCCAATTCATCCCAAAGTTTCTCAGTAGGGTTGAAGTCAGGGCTCCATGCAGGCCACTCTAATATCTGGCCTTCCACTCCAACCTTGGCAAAAGTTGGTCTTCACTTGTGCACACTTGTGCAGGGGCATTGTCATGCAAGAACAGGTTTGAGCTTAGTCTCTTTGTGCCAAAGAAGGGAAATCCCAATGCAACAATATCCTATACAATTCTGTGCTTCCAAATTTGCTGCAACAGTTTTGGGAAGGCCCACATGTGAGTGTGATGTTTAGATGTCAAAAGAAATTTGGCCATATAGTGTATGCAACATGTGATCCATCCTGAAGTCCTTCTGATGTGCCAATCTTATAGAAAGCCTGGCAAAGTGTGCAGCTGGAGTGGAGGGCTTCCACTTGGGGCATACTGACGATGGCAGTTTTGACCTGTCTTTACCCCAAATCCAAAAAGGATGTGAGTTTGAAATGAGCTGATGCTGGCCCTATCTATACCAAATTATTCAGACATCATTACCTTCCTCACTAAAAAGAGGGCCCCAGACCCAGTCCAGTGGACAGAGCAGTGTCAATGAGCATCTGCCAAAGCGAAGGCAGCTCTCTGTGGGAGCTCAGTATTTCAGTCCCCTAACTTCTCTCTTCTTTGTGTGTTGTAGATGACGCATTGGACATTTGTTCCTTATATAACCTACTGTTTGTTTTTTCTTCTCTGGGTGTGTTCCCTCCTGTGTTTTAGCGACTGAATTAGTGACATTGTTGTTAGGGTTTCCCTGTGTTGGAGTTCCAATTAAATGACCAATGGATGTAATATTTTTGAATAAACTAAAGTGCCAAAATATCTAAGTCTCCTGTATTCTGCTTACATTCTCAAACCGTTATACTGTGATGCCATTTTATTAGGTCATTTGACCATTTTAATACTGTCTGCTTTCATCTCTTTTGATGACGATGTGCATCAACAGTGCAGGAACATTTCAGACAATTTGACAGCTGGTGTCTAATTACTAAGTGAATTCATTAGGCTTGTGTCCTACATCTAATCATCCTAAAGTGTGAGAAAAGCACACTTAGCTAGCAAGGATCTGACATCATCTGGCTGCACTTACTGTTGACCTTGCTCCTTACCTGACATGGTCTTTGCATGCAGACAACCAAGGCTAAAATTGACAGTAGCCTAAATAAAGCATTACCTTATTTTGGGAAAATATATTTATGTTTTTTTGTTTGTTTGTTTTTTAGTGGAGATGTCAAAGTACATTACTGACAGAAAAAATGGTCAAATTTCATCAATTCCATGAATGCATCTATGATTGGGACAGTGCTATCTACCACCAGAAAATCTTGCATAGCACTTAATTAGCATCTCATGCAAAGGATTCAAGTGAGACTTTTTGTGATTGACTTTATTCCCAGTGCTTCTCTATGCAAAATCAGTACATTTGTCTGGCTAAACGCTTACTGTTGGAAGTATTGTGCAAGCAGCTAATCGTCCAGATAAAGGACTGGGCACAAATCCTCTTCTTAAAGCAGGTGTATGGGATCGGAAAATCTTTAAAAGATCCAGCACAGGCACTTTGGGACGTATATTATCTCTAGTGCCTTTTTCTGTAGAAGGGCCTACACATCAGTTTCAAGGATTTGAATCACTATGTTTCGTAATCTAAACCAGTTATGTGTAAGTGACTGTATTTTCCAATATGATGCTGAGATGCCTTAGCACTTTTTAATAATTGTACCTTGGAAACATGGTCACACTCTAATCTGCTTGATTTTATTTTTCAAAGATAATTCAGTGTTCAGGATTGCGCAACAGTAGCAACCAGGCTGTATCTTTCTCCATCAACTGTTGTGGTTTATGAAACCCAAACTCACACTAAAATTTTGATGACCAGATATGTTTCATACAGGCACTTGTAAAGGCACTCATTCTTCCAATCCTAGGGGGCTAAGCGTCCAAGCCATCTGCCAATATCAGCTCCTGCAGCAAAAACACAGGAAAGGATAGCTTACTTTTGACTGCCTAGAGGGCTTCACAACAGTGACTGCTGTACAGTTCACTCCTTGAAACAGTGTCAGTATTGAACAGTATTGAATAATTGTAATGAATTGAATGAATGATTATATACCCGTATTTATAGTACAAAGCCCTGAAATCGTTTCATAAATCGCAGGCTGCACTTTGTACTCATTTCAAAAGCACTAGATTGCAGTATACATAGGTCATTACAGCTTGAACTCAATTACCAAAAATGCTCAAAGTGCAAACATTAAGCAGCAAAAATTATTCACACACTAATCTGAACCTCAGGATGAATTAAAAGGGCTACAGGTGAGTCGATATACCTTGGTTACTGTGTGAAAAATTGGCTTCAGACAATACAACACAACCTGGTGTGCCATGAGCACAAAGCTTCAGACATGATGCTCAGACATTTTCAGGCCACAGAGTGATAGTTTTTTTTTTAAATATTAATCCAGGTGCTCAAAGAAACTTAAGGTCTCTAGTATGGAGCTTCCGGAAATGAGCCCTTTTATTAGTGCTTTTATTCCCTGTGTTTTATTGCTGCCCTTTATGCTGAAATGGAGCAAGACCGCACAACCAAGTTTGACGGATGTCCGTGCCAGCTCAGTGTCACAGCAGTAACAGCTTTAGTAAAGCCAAGAGGACACAGCAAGACGTATGAATCCAGAATCACTCTACTGCTCAACCTTCATAGCAGCATAGTGATGCGCATGTTACATAGACACAGCTCACACATTACATCAGTCATAGCATTTTTGTGAGTGAATATTAAAGTAAGGCTATTTTTATGTATTAATATCATAATAATCTATTGTTATTTATTAAAATTGATAATAATAATAATAATAATTATTATTATTATTATTATTATTAATATTATTATTGGTGCTTTAATCCAATGACATTGAAGTTTGGCTGGTTTCAGCTTGTCTGTATTTCAGTGGGCTTCATGGACACACACACTTACCCAGCTCACTGGTAGAGAAAGAGGGAGACAAAGAGCTTGTTAATTTATGAACCACAGACAAGCATCAGGTTTGTCATGTTAATTTGCTCATTCCCTCATAAATAACATATAATATATTGAAAATATTGAAATAGCATCATAAATGTTAAAAAAAATACAAAAACAATTACAATGTTTTTTCCACCAAATTTTACTAAACACACACACAAACATGCACACATGCACACACACCCCAAACATCTTTATCCAAAGCAATTATTAAAATATTTCTCAACACACACTGAGAGCATATTTTAGTTTTTGAGATATACTCATTTTTTGAGCAGAGTGCAAATGCATTTTTATTGATTTTGTTCGTACAGGTATTGTACTTTTATTTGTGTTCGTGAGGACTTACTTCCTGTCCTCACAGGATGATCTGTCTATAAACTATCAACTTATTTCTTTTGCTTTCACTTTATATGGATACTCCAGTTTGTAGCTCATGATGGCTTGTAGGTCTTGACTTGCCCTAACAATCTTAAATTCAGTTCCTGAGGAATCGGACAATGTTAAACTATAGATAGACATCCTGTTATGAATCACTTAAATGCCAGGTTCATGACAGTCAATAGATGAGTGTCAGATAATGTGTTACTCAACACTTTGCATGAGTAAGAAAATCCTCTGTGGACGAACCCATTGCTTTGGAGTCTGTCTGGAGCAGTGGCGATTGCTCTAAGACTTCTTGGGAAGCCCGGCTTTCTCTAATATTTCATTCAAATGCAGCAATAAAATGTTTACCGAAGAGTCTATATTATTCATCAGCCGTGGTGTAATTTAAAATTTTAACGAACCAAATGATCAAGTATCTTCCTGCAATATTGCGCTATTCGTTCATTAAACTCACACTGTTTTATGGTGAACAGTGCAGCGTGTGAAGCCCCCAGTAGAGCTAACAGACACCATTATAGCCTGTGCATTTATTAGTGTCTATGGGTGTTTGTGTACTCGCCGTTTTAACAGTAATTTGACAATTTGACATCATTTGACAACAGGCTTTTAAGCATATGGGCGCCAGTTAGCTACTGGTTTGGAGTCTGCAGTGGTGGTATAATTAGTAAATATTGCCATAAATTGTATGTATGAAGTTGTGTTTGATTTGCTTTCATTTCCAAAATGTGTTGCTTATAAATCTAACTAGCTAGCTTTCACACCCTTCTTCAGCTAGCAGCTAACTGGCACGAAATGGCAGACGTTGATCTGGAAAGACTTTTGATACTCTTAAGGAGAGACTAAAAATGAAACAAGAGGGCAAAATAAGAATCAAGATTTTTATTTAAAAGTCAGGAAGCAAAAAGATCCTTTTTAGCTGTCTCGGTATAGCAAAATCTTGGTCACCTAAAATGACCATTAGGCTAGTGAATAATTTGAGCTCAGGAGTAATCATTTCTTTATTGGTTGTGATCATCGGAGTTGTTATAATTGTGACTACAACTGTAGGTGATTAATGTTTTGACCACCTGAGCCGTGATCTTTGAGGTCAACTTATGTAGCAACGTAACATATGTTGAGTTAAACTAACCCTTCTTACTAAGATACAAGCTAATTAGTCACTAACCTTTCCCATTTTAATTATATCAACAAGCAGAAAAACTGACAAGACCCAATTAATTAGCATTAATATCTTCCCAGGGTTTTGGTTCTGTGTCTCCTCTTCTGCTTTTTTCCTTTCTGCCTCAATTAAATATGACTGGTACTTTTTCATGATCTTCTTTGTTAGTTAGTTACATAATTTAAATTGCATTTTCTTTTCATATAACAAGGGGTCCCCCTGCTACTGCCTGATTCCTAAACCTTTTTGCCAATTAATAGTAAAGTATGCTTTTTGGCATGTCCATTCAAATCTGGCCTGATCCAGCACATGTACACAAAGCTGGGGTGAACTGTGACTATTCCTTTTTGTGTGCAATCTAAAAAATAGGTTCTGCCTGATTTCAAAAGTTATTTTTAAATGATTATATTACAGTGACACCCTGGCTGTTGTGAGGTGAATGAGGACTCAGGTGACAGGTGTGTGTGTGTGTGTCTGTGTGTGTGTGTGAGAGAAAGAGAGAGAGACTTGTCGTTTTACTTTTACTTTTCAGCATGGAAGAACTTCTAAAAGTAAATATTCGAAAAGAAATGAAACTACCACACACACAGTATAGTATGTATCATTTGTAACAAATTATGTATCACAAGAGAATTAAACTAAGCCCAGCGCTTAGGATCTTTATCTGGATAATCAGTCTGGTTTTTTTTATGGTGGTTTTGGAGCAGTGGCATCTTCCTTGCTGAGCAGCCTTTCAGGTTATGTCTTGTTTTACTGTCGATATAGATAAGTGTCAACTCGTTTCCTCCAGCATCTTCACAGGGACCTTCACCAGGTTCCTTACTGTTGATCTGATGTTGATTTGCACATTTTGCACCAAAGTAAGTTCATCTCTAGTAGACAGAATGCACCTCCGTCCTGAGCGGCATGACGGCTGCATGGTCCCATGATGTTTATAGTTGCGTACTATTGTTTGCGTAGATGAACATGGTACAGTCATGAAGTGGAAATTGCTCCCAAGGACAAACCAGACTGAGGTCTTGGCTGATTTCTTTTGATTTTCCAATGATGTCAAGCAAAGAGACACTGAGCTTAAAGGTAGGCCTTACAATACATCCACAGGTACATTTCCATTTACCAATTAACCTATCAGAATTTAATTGGCTAATTGCCTAAAGGCTTGATATCATTTTCTAGAATTTTCCAAGCTGTTTAAAGGCACAGTTAATTTAGTGTATCCAAACTTTGGACCTACTAGAATTGTGACATAGTCTGCATAATTTGTCTGTAAACAATCGAAATGACATGTCCTAAAAGACTTGTCAACACAATCGTTTGCTAATATGAACTCTGTAATGAGTTGTGAAGAACAAGCTGGTAATGAGTGATTGTCTGCATCTGTGTGTACAACACATTTATGTGATTTTTCCCCCTCCTCCTCAGTAGGCTACCTGAGACTGAGATGGACCTGATCATACCTGTTCTTACCTGAACTGAGCTGAAATTGACCTGAACAGTGGGAAACTGCATTTGATTTTGTTTCATTTTGTTTTTCTGTGTGCCTTCCAATGCTACAAGGTGTCTTGCTAATTCAACATTCTAATTCATACAGTTTGCAGTTGTTATGGTACAAAACAAGGCTTACAAACTAATTTAAAAGTTACATTCTCAATACTTAAGTCAATTAAATAATAATAATAATAATAATAATAATAATAATAATAATAAACTGAATAAACGTTAACATTAGCATATCATTTGCTAATGTTATATAAAAAACATGGAAGGTAAAACAAAGAAAATCATGAGAAGGCAATGTCTTAATTTTAATAGTTTAGTTTACTAAATTAAAACATAACATGTTAATTTCTCTTTATGTACTTAATGGAATTTTTTAAAAGACTTATAATTTCTTGGCCTATATATTTATATATATACAGAGAGAGAGAGAGAGAGAGATAAAAGCAGTAAAATGCACATTTCTGGGACAGAATGGGTTTGAAATTTGAATGTCATACCCCCTTCTGTGCTGCGCATCCCCCCATCAGTGCAGTGCATTTATAATGAGACAAATAGGAACATAATTGCACACATAATAGTGACATGATAACGTTGACCAGCAAGTAACATTTGCGCCAGAACAAATAGTAGAATCAATGTGGAGACTAAAATAAATCATTTAAGATTAATTGAAAAAATGTTATCAATATGTAGACAATTTGTATTAAATGCATTAATTTTAATGTATTTCACCCTGCTCTCTATTTATTGCTTCTTCTTTGGGCTGCTCCTGTTTCGGGTTGCAATCACAGATCATCCACTCATTTGGCACAAGTTTTCTACCACATGCCCTTCCAGACATAACTTCCCCAATTTACCTGGGACGGATACGCAATTTAGACTAGCCAATTGACATGTCTTTGGACTGTAGGAGGAAACCGGAGTACCCAGAGGAACCCCACCCAGGCATGGGGGAACATACCAAACTCCACACAGAAAGACACCCTGATCAACCCAGGGATTGGGCCCGCGACAGTGCTACCCACCACACCACCCCTACACATAAGTTAATGTTATATAAAAGTTAATCGCAGTTCACGTCTCTTGCCTGTTAAACATGCAACATTTGCCACTAACTAAATAATGTTAGCATGCTAGCTAAAAAGCGAAGCAGATCAGTGAACAATGCTCACACCAAGGGCACGCAAAAGCCTCGATTGACTCGCCCTTGACTAATATCATCAGTTATAACTAGCAACAAGCTATAATCTGCCATTATATGTCTTTTTGCATATGTGTAACAGGATAGGAAGTCATCATTTTTTATATTCATTTGTAGTAAATTCATCCAATTTATTTAGGAAGTTATTAGTTATGTAGCATAACATCCACCAGACAGCAGACACACAGTGACATCTTGTGGTCAGGCTAAGATATCTTCTCTATGTTTTTTTTTTCTTTATTAACATACTTTACATTTGTTACAAGTCGAAAGCAATTGTAAAACCATACCAACATCATAATGATGCTATATAATTAATGATTGTAAATGTAATTTATAAGTTATGCTGAGATTTTAGCTTCTTAATGGGCTGATTTGTATGGCTATGCTAGCGCTGTGTGGCATGTGGTCTCCAGGCAGAATTTATTTATTTTGTTACATCAAATTAAAGCTGTTTTTGTCCTCTATTTATTTAGAATGCTGAGTGTGGAGAAAAGCGGTGCTAAATGTAGGTCCCAGTCTCGGTGCTCCACAACAGTTGCTGATGAAACTTCTTTTTAAAGGTAACATGGCATGCTTGGCAGAATTTGTTCCTTGTGACAAGTAGTATGCACTCACATGCCTGAAAATGTACTTTCAGGTACAGTCAGAAAACTGCTTTGCATTTTGTATTCTAGTGCAATGCATCTGCTCTCTGCACAAGCAGCATTGTCGTTCCTTTTTGAGTGAGGACTTGAAATGGGGCTTATAAAAGCTTATTAAAATTAATCCTCTCCTGCTGTCCTTATGTTACAGGTCTTTCACACGGGGCACCAAGAACCATATGCTAAAACCAGTCAAACATGTTGCATGTGAGGCCTAACAAAACACCTCTGGCTCCAGAGGACATGATGAAGGACGAATAACAGTAGTAGCCAGGAGGAATGCAGAGAGTTGAGTGTGTGTGTGTGAGAGAGAGAGAGAGAGAGAGAGAGAGAGAGACTGGTACAGACACAAAGCTGAGGCAGATGGAGGTATAGCCTGCAGTAATCTCCTCTATCAATAAATACATGCTTATTCTGGTTCACTAGATCAGGGATTAAGAGTACTATCAGTCTAAAAACCCTGTTGGTAAGGTAGCATAGTATGAAAAACACACAAGACAACACAAGAATTTATTGTTTTAACAAAAAAAGTGCTAATTTAAGTCGTTCATGAAGCCGTAGGTCTGCAGTCATTGTTTGAAGACAGCCAGTGACTCAGCTGGACATCCAGGGAAAGTTCATTCCACCACCTAAGCACCAGAGCAGAGCAGAGCCTTAAAGCATGCCTTCCTTGTACCCTGAGAGATGGTGGGTCCAACTGAGCAGTGCTAGAGGACTGGAGGAAGTGTGGTGCGTTGCAGGGTGTAATAAAAAAGGCTTTTAGGTAGCTGGGTGGTGGTCCATTTTTGGCTTTGTAGGCAAACATCAGTGTGTTTTCCTGCAGCTGCAACCAAACCCACCAGCTTTCTTTATTCGTTCCATATCTTCTTTTTCTTTTCTTTTTCTACTTTTATTTAATTTACAATGTCATGTAACTGATAATAATTAAAGTTTTAGGTGGCCGTCCCATATGTCAACTGACAATAAATACTACATACTAATACAGTTCTTTATTAGCATTTCCATGGAAAAAATTTAACTGAAAATAAGGTACTGCTGTATGGTTAAGGTTACATTAAATGACAGATTACAACAATAGCATGTGAATCATGTAGAGCTGACTAATGGGCCCGTTAGAGTCGAGGGAACAGCTGAAGTGTTATATAAACAATGAGATTTAAATATTACATTGAAAACACTAATACATTACATGTGGCTCAATTAAATGGAAAGGGTAATATTATTCATTCAGCAGTCATATCAGTAACAATATTAAAAAGATATTTTAAAAATCTGTCTTAAGCAGGTCCATTTATTTCATTAAATGGGAAACTCCAGACCAGTGAAATTGGGTGTGATAGCTGCTATTTAGGAACTTCATGTAAGTTAGTAAGAGCAGAAGGGAATTGTCTAATCAAATGTGCTATCACAGCTTGATGCTAAATAATTGTTTTACCTGCAGGAGAGGCAGCATGTCTCTAACTGTTTTTTCCCCCATGTTCACCAACATGTTTTTATTTATTGGCTTCCAATGGAGAGGATTTAGAGCACAGATTAGTGCTGACTAATGCCTTTTAACCTGCATAGCTGAAAAAAGACATGTACAAATGTACATAAACATACAAGCAAGCAAACCTTAAAACATGTTTGTTGTACTGTCATAGATCAAGGCAGGCAGATTCCCCATAACATGGAATAAATCAAGCCAATTTTTGCAGTTGTGTGCATCTTCTATAAGCATGTATATTGCCATGGTAAATGACAATTTGATTGTATGGGGAATTGTTATTCATATTAGTAATATCTGCTGTATTGATAATGTTAAATGATTTTCTTTAGCAGCAAACCTTCCATCATTCAATTCAATTCAATTTTATTTGTATAGCGCTTTTAACAACAGACATTGTCTCAAAGCAGCTTCACAAAAGT
>JAQMYM010004373.1:0-13899 GCA_030014255.1 Parauchenoglanis ngamensis | reverse complement strand
GGCAGTTGTTGTGTCTGAGTGAGAAAAGAATTCATGAAATTTGAGAGATGTAGTCATTGAATGCATTTTGTGCCAAAGCAATGATAATTGATCCTCAGTTTAGCCCACATAGACTTTTGTTGTGCTCACTGTGTGAAGAGTTTTGCAAAAGTGTCCTAAGTATTGAGAAATGTGTCCTAGCGTCTGTAAAAAACTGTAAATGCCTAACAAATGAATCACACACACATTTACATGTATACAAACTCACAGGGTGGGAAATAAGTAGGTATGCAGTACTGATCAGTTCATGGTATTTTTATCTTATTTTTATTTATTTACTTAATATTTATGTGTATTTCAGCGGTATGGAGTACAATTCTGGGGCGTAGTAAAGGAGAAGGTTTTTGAGAGGAAGCTCCACACAGCGGATGAACTGAAGGAGTTCATCTCACTAACGTTTATGGACACTGACGCTAACCGGAGTGTGTGTGTTACTGTGTGTCACAGGGCCGGCTACAGGAAGCTGGAGTGTTGCAGCCTTGATGGAGCAGAGGAACCCTGTAGCAGCTGTTCAGCATGGTAGTGTAGAATTTACATTTACATTTATGTCATTTGGCAGACGCCCTTATCCAGAGTGACTTACATACAATTGAGCAGTGAAGGTTAAGGGCCCAGCCGTGGCAACTTGGGATTTGAACTCACGACCTTCCAATCACTAGTCCAACGTCTTAACCACTGAGCTACCACAGACCCTCGCTCTGGGGCTGTTTTACTGCCAGCGGAACTGCTGCACTGCACAAAGTGGAGGGAATAATGAAGAACCTCAGAATTCTTCAGCAGAACCTCAAATAATCAGCTAGAAGGTTGAAACGTGGACACAGTTGGTGTTCCAGCAGGACAATCACCCCAAACACACATCAGAGCTGGTTGTGGATAAAGCAGGACAACATTAAGCTTAAAACAAGTCCTGACCTCAACCCTGTTATAAAATATGTGCACTGTGATTAAAAGTTGGGTCTGTGCACAAAACACACACTTTTAACTGAACTTTACTGATTCTGCCAAGAAGAGCAACAAATTAACACAAACAAATAAAGTTAAATAAAACTTCAAACTTGTGCACGAACAATAATTAAAACTTGTGCACCAAATTCTTGTTTCTTTACTATTAAAGATGTCTGTTGTTCAAAGAAATCCCTGAAAGCCGAATAATGACGTTCCTGTCCATGATGCCTGCTTGTAAACTTCTGTCTGCAGCTGTACATCACTAAGTTTACATGAAAGGAGATAATGATCGGAGAATGTTTCACACTGTGGAAATTCAACTATAATTTCTATATTTCATCTAAATATTAGTATTAGATTGCATGTGACCCCAATCATGAGAGGGTGCCTCATGATATCTGTGAGTTTGGAAATAAAGCTTTAAATTTTTTTCAAATAATCTACCAAACACATTCCATAATAAAGTATCCTGTAGTAATTAAGGTTATGTGACTATCTCAATACGTATAATACGGACATCACTAAACATAAACTTATTTCCCCCTTTTTTTTTTTTTAGTTTGCAGGTTTTGGAATCGTGAGGGTGATCGCCATCATTCTAGCAATACCTTATTTGTGCAAAACTAAATGCTGTCATAATTGCTGTCATGATCGCTGGAAAAACTGCTGTGCTAATTGTTGTTCTGATTGCTGTAATAAACACTGTAATAATTGCTATAAGTATATAAGTAAATAAGTATTGCCCGAAACCTGCCACAGAGCCCGACAGTGACGCGCAGCAGGTAAATAATCCAAAGAGATTTTAACCATATTATTCTGTGTTGTTTGAAATCTGTAAATGTTCTTCCCATCGACTGTATAAGAAATGGACGCTGTGCTCCTGTTCACTCCCGTTCTATAGAAATGAAGCCAAAATCCTCCGCCATGTTGTTAAATTCGCAGCCAGAGTATGCACAGTTGAGACTTTCTCCTTCACGAGTTTGCGCATTGGAGACGAGAGGCGAACTCACTGCTTTTCTAGGCCCCGCCCACTCCTGCGGTAGAACTGATCAGACAAATATGATCACGTTCTCAAATTCTCTTTATTATATTTATCCTGAGAGCTTAAACAGCTTCAGCTGGAGATATTTCATTAACACAGATGTGTTTAGGACGAAGTTTATCACCTGCACTGTAAATTCTCTGACAGATGGATGTGACTAACGCGGAATGAGGCGGCAGTGAGCTCACCAGGGTGAGTTAAAGCGCTATCAGGGCTGTTCCGAGCGCACTGTAAACTAATTAACTATTTATAAAATCCATCCTAATGTTATTGGCAGTGTGTGTTCACTGACCAACAACGGCTTTTGCGCAGATTTCCATAGCTGGCAGGCAGGATGGAGGCTGTATGGCTGGGTAGCTGGCACGATTGCTATATTGCTAATTAGCTAGCATTATTGTTATATGGCTAGGTAGCTACTACTATAGCTAGCTTACGCTAACCTTTTCCTATTACATGTTTCTCTCAAAGTTTCTTATATTTTTTAGAGAAATGGGTAACAGTTTGTATTCATGCATGTGTCCAGGAAAGACTTGATAAGTAGGTATACGTGATATTTAATATTTATTAACATTTTTAACATGAGAAAAGTGAGATGGAATATATGCTGCTTTGTCATCAAATCACATGGGGTGGGCGGGGCTAAAATTGCATGTACAAGTAAAATTGTACTAGAGCTAGAGATGTGGGGCTTTCAAGAGATGCTGTCCATTTTATTTACAGTCGATGGTTCTTGGTAGGATCCTATTTAACTAACACTGTCTTTTTAACTATTTGGTCGGTGATTTTATAGGCGGGTCTAATGTAGAAGAATCAGCAGAAGAAGATGATCAGATGATAAGAGATCAAATCCCAGGACAATCAGGAAGAACACGAACCCCGACTGCTCAGTGCTCCAATGTGTGAACTTTAGATAAAAGAAAAATTAAAGAAAACTGTAATTTTATGTGTTCATAATAATTTACTGTTAGAAGTGTAATGTTTAGAAGCTCATGTACATGAGATTGGTTTTGTGCTATAATTAGTTTTACATGCTGTTACTTGTGAATTTTTTTATTTTTATATATATATTTTTGCTTTGTGCTGTTAAAGAGTCTGAGACAAACCTGCTGTACTGTTCTTATTTACTGTATTTTAAAAATATTAAATAAAATACCTAAATATGTTTGACACATTTATTTTGTTAAATTACGATATTTTAAAACGCAGATTTGTCAGGAAAAGGATTCGTTTGGAAGCGCAGGCCAATTTATTAAAGGAAACAAAAGAAACAAAGTAAAACCAAAAACCGAAAGTGTGTGTTTTTATTCTCTGTCAGAGCACATAAACTAATAAAAAGCTACTTTACCTGGTGTTTACATGTAAAGCTCTGAGTGACGATCAGGTCTGTTCTACTGTAGTGACCTTTAAACATTAAACACCCAAGATGATGAGTTAAAATGGCAGGTTGAGGAGGTGTTTCTGTGGCTTTTACAGGCCATGTAATGCAGGGAATTACAAGTTACATCTTCAGCTCAAACGCAGCATCAGGTGCAACAGAGAACAGGTGTGAGTAATGACTGAGCCATGTGACCTGGTCATGTGATGGGCTGGGGCTGATGGGTAATAAAGTTCTGTGCAAGCTCTAACGTCTTATTGGATCTAAAATGGCAGCATTTCTTTACCAGGCTTCAGACGCCATCGTTCTTAAAACGTCTTAAAGCAAGTAAAAAGGAGAATTCTTTTTCGGTGCAGAATTTAGACTGTTCAGAAGGACAGAAGTGGATCTGCTGCTCTGATTACGGGGAAATGTCTTTATTTAACATTTACAGAAGCAGTCTCTGGTGTCAGAGCTTCATATTGCAAAGGATTTACAGCTGATGACATCATCATGGTTTTTATGCTGTTCTATAACCTTGAAGATAAATTTGCAGATGAAATAATTTACAGATGAACTCTAAATCTGCAAAAGGAAATAAATGAAATGAACGTATGAATGTTTCAGTTTGTTGTCAGTGTGTAAGCGAGTGTGAGTGGATGAAAGTGCTGCAGTTTCCTGTCGTTGGTTTCACTTTATCATCCCTCGATCATTTGTTATTGTAATGTTTCTCAAAACTCTCACGTGACGGCAGCCTTCATCTTTCCCTCAGATTTGATTTTGGCTTTAAATCTCAGTAAAATAAATCATTTTGAGTGTTATGATGAATGATGAAATGTTTCAGTTTTAAAGTTTTATCACTAAAGAACTGAAGATGGTTTAAAGATGTCTCGGTGCAGTAATTTTCCTTTACAAGCTAGCTTTGTTAGCATCGTAGCTTCAGTGCAGAGCTACTGAACCAAAACTTCAAAACAAAGGAAGCGTGTGTGTGTGAGGTTTCTGTCTCCTCCTCTGCTGGTGAGGAACAACACGCGGCAGGATGCACGAGGGAGCAATAACAAATAAAGTGCAGAATCTCACACCAGGACGTCTTGTTCGCATCCATTCCCTGCGTCTCTGACTCGTCGTCATGGTTGACGCCAAAGGTTTTACTCAGTTTTTGCAGAAACGAGTTGGAAATTTCGGGATCTTCAGTCTGATTCTTGTTGCTTTGGAGCAGATTCTGGATGAAGAATTTGTGTGTCCTTGTGACCAGGTCTATAATATAGCAGTATGTGTTCTGTTTGGTGCCGTCCCTGCCATTGGCTGCTTCGTTTTCACCTTTTGTTTCATGGAGCAGTTCCGAAAGACGGAGGATGGACTGATAAAGTATAACAGCAAGAGTATTAAGTGTCTGTACTCCACTCTGACGGCCGCCGTCTGGCTGTGTCTCTTCTTTGTCGATGGCCGATACCTGGCCTGTGCGCTCTCGGACTGGGAAGGTGTGTACGCTAAAAATGAGACTTTGGGGATCGAAAAATGGTGCAAGCCGACTGGAAACGAAACCTCCGAGTTTGAGAGCCAGATGGTTACTCTGAAGTGGATGAGCAGATCTCAGGTGAGTTCTGACCTGTACACACACCTGTACACTCAAAACAAAGCTACAAAGTGCTTTTAAAAGACGACGACTCATGCGAGTAAAATCAGGCGATTACAATAAAAATAGAAAACAAACGTAGGACAACAACAGAAATAATAAAAAGGTGGACAATTTGGAAATACATCAGTAAAAGAGAACTAAAACATGGAAAATGACTACAACAAAAATCAGGTAAGACATGTTGGAAATAAAATGGGGTGTTATAATTAACGAAAGGTTTTCTTAAGGTTCTGTGACACGTGTGTGGTTCTGAGAAATGAGGAGATCAGGAGCAGTGTGATAACTCACCTGCTTTTATTTTTCACTCTTCAGCAGAACTTTTATTTGCATGTGTTACACTGACACACACACACACACACACTCTCTCACACACACACACACAGGGCTCTGTGGTGGCTCTGAATTTCCTCTATCTCTTGTCAGGTGTCTCCGTCCTACAAACACACAGACACGTATATAAATAAGGCTGTGATTAAGCACAGGTGAGCGTGATCATGTGTTACCTGCCTGCTCATCAGTCCGCCTTGCGTCAGTCTGTCTCAGATGAGTCTTTAAAGTCTTTAACCCGCACTTGTAGTTGCAGTGATGAACCGCGTGTTTACCGACAGCAGTTTTCTTACGTGTTCCCGAGTTCAGGTGATTGGATCCAAAGTGGGGAACCGCGCACATCCCTGCTTGTAAATGTGCTGCCAGCTCACCTGTGGATCGTTCCTAACAGGTGTTTTTCCCAGTATTTTGTTGCTCTTGTCCCAACTTTCTTGGATGTGTTGCAGGCGTCAAATACAGGCGTGTGTATGTTTATAAAACCCAATCGACAATTTACATTTTTATGTACTGTATTTAATTGAATATAGGTCAAATAGGATATGCAAATATTGTTATTTACATTTTACCCAGCATCCCTGACATTTTGCAGTTGGGGTTGTGTACCTTGCTTTAAAAAGTCACGTTGGATGATGTGCGTTAGGAGTGAAATATACCGTAAGAAATCATTTATAATAAAAAAATATGTAAAATGATCATATATTTAAAAAGTTTTTTGTTTTAAATGTCATTAATCAAAGTTGCCAAATTTAAACAAAATGTCCGTTTCAACGTCATCTAAAAACACAAAAGACCTGAAGCCCAACGTTGTGTTCCTTCTCAGCGTTTGTGTGGAGAAACATGGTGCATGTGCATTACCCATAATCCCCCATTCCCTCTCCCCTAATGATTCATCTTATCTATCAGTAGAATGGTTCTGTACATCATACACACTCAGTCTTCCACTCTGCCTTTATTGGTGGAAATGTGTTACATTTATTTCAGATAATTTGTTATAAAACAATCTTGGCAGTTTGGAGTTTTTATAAACTACCCCAATCTGGCAACCCAGTCATTACCTTCCCTGTCCTCTGCCTCCCCTCCAGCATGGAGCAACATGATTCCTGCCCTAATGGGCTTCTCTTAGCACTTGTTGCAGTTCCCATGTTTGACCACTAGGTGTAATAATACCTCTGTGGAGGTGAATGGGGCAGAGCGCACGCTGCATTTAGGAACTTAAGGGTTATTAAGACATACTTTTTATTCATATAATTTATGATGTTGAAGACGTGTGTGTGTGTGTGTGTGTGTGTGTGTGTATGTAATTTTAAAGTGAATATAAGCACTGGTGGTATATTAAATAAACAAGTGTTTATGTACACTATATGTGATATTCAGTTTTGTTTATATTTCAGATTTTAGGCTTCATCATCATTACATTTGTTATCTTTATTGTGGCCTGTGTAAACGCCGCTCAGGGACCTGCGACACGGAGGACTGAGATGGAAACTGGTCAGTAATTTGATCTGCTTTTTTATATTTATTTATTTCATCTTTATTTAAACAGCCAGTCAAACTGAGGCAGAAATCTATTTAAATCCTATTGTATTTGACCTGCAAACTTTGCTGTTTTAGGGTTAAAATGAGATTATGATACTAAAATGAGATTTTTCAGTATGGACAATAACTCATTAGTTACACGTTTACATGGACATACACGTGTATGCTCAGATCATATGTTTACTCCGGTTTGCTTTCAGCAGAACACAGTAAGATGAAACTGCACGGGAGACTCGTTGACAGGAAGTTCAGCTTCGAAGTGGAGGAAGTCACGTGCTTGTAAAAAGCTCTGATTTAGGAGTTCCTTCACATAATACATTTGGAGTTTTGTTTTAAATCAATGTTATTTATAATGTTATGGTCAGTAAATAAGCTTCTGCCTTTTCAGTCCTCTTTAGATCAGACAGATTTCTGTTATTTCTGTTTCACGTGATTTTTATTCAAAATAATAACTTCTAGATTTAGCAAATTAATTTCCATCTTATCAGATTGTTAATAATTTAGAGCTGTACCTTTCCTCCTGTACTACTGCACCTTAAACTAAATAATAAAAAGTTGCTTTTTTTTTTTAAATTTTTTTTTAAAATTTTATTTTGCACTTCAATAAATATAAAGGGCCACATTTGCGAACAGAAATGTGTTATTGTTCATTTTAATGATCAGTAATTTACATATGATCTCTAAATAGATGAAATAAATGAAATGAAGGTTTCTGAGTGTCGTCAGTAATTAAGAGTTACAGTGTGTAAGTGTGTGTTAGAAAATGACAGCGGTTTATGCCAGTCTACTCTCATGCTAGTGTTTGTTACCAAGTGTTTCTCATAAGCCCCACGTGACCACAGTCTTTCTCTTTCTTTCAGATTTTGGCTCCTAAATTTCAGTAAAGTTTAAATCTGTAACATCACTTTAATCATTCTGGTGCATTATATTCCGTAGCACCTCTGTAGCAATGATGAATTCTTCTGTGTAAAAAAGTCTCTTGTAAATTCGGCAAAGCTCTCAGTGATGTTTAGCAGCGTCCTGAATGTGAAAGCGCCGCGTATATCTGGCCACAGACGGGAGGTGAGACTTCCTGCCAGATGCGTGGTGCCAGTTTGATTTGCCACTTGATTCTTCACAAAGGTGACACTTTTTCTGCTTGTTCTGAGTCTTTAAGTGGATTTCACACTGAACACTGCATTTTCTTTATTTCTGATATTTTCTCTCACTACAGTCTGCTTTAATTTCTTAATTTCAGTGAAATCCATTTTTGCCATAAAACACAATAACTACTACTACTACTAATAATAATAGTTATTAAATAATTTGATTATTTTCTCTCGTTATTAAGTTTGCCGACACACTGGAGTGAGTTTAGCTACAGAGTTTGTTAATTGTATGTTTACAACATTGTTAACATTAAATCAAGCAGAAAAATTTCTACCAGAAACAAAATAAGTGTGAGGATTCAAGACAACAATGAAGAAAACTCTCTGACAAAAAACATAAAGACCACACAAACACAATACAGGATGAAATACATGACAAACCCAAGGTATAATAAAATGTATATGAAAGTACAACATATGAACACCACATTTATGAAAAAAGAAGATGCAGTTGATCAAAAACAACATTTTCCCTAAAATACGCAACCAAAGACATTTTAAAAAGGAAACGTGACATCTCTGTGAGTGAATAATCTCCACTGCTGGAGAACTCCACAGCCGCAGGTCTCACGCTACACCACGCTGAGGTCAGGTTCCTGCTCTGTGCTGCTGTCTCCCACAGCAGAGGGTCTACAGCAGAACCTCTCCATCCTACACGACTACTAACTGTCCATCAGTGACCCGGAGCAAATCCTGCATCATGGTGTTCCTGAGCAGAGTGAACAAGAAACACATCACTTTCAGCTACAGCAGAAACGTCACACACTTACCTGTGTGGGACCCTCAGCCCTTTAACCTGGCTGCACACACACTCGCAGATAAAGCACGCAGAGCCTTCTATACAAGAACATCAAAATTCCACAACACACCAATCCCACCTCAAATCTGGCTAAAACTGTACAGTTCAAGTATCACACCAGTACTTCTATAGAGAAGTGAAATATGGTGCACAGTATGTGGTGTGTGGATCAGGCCTCACAAGGACAGAGCGAGGAGGTGTTGGATAACTGCAAATTACACCATTAAGTGTACTGTACTGTTCTCATTGCGCTTACCTGGCTGTCAGGTTTGCTTTGGTGGACGGTGTGAAATCAGATATGTTTGGTTTGCATGATAAAAGTAACCTTATTGCACAAATACTGCAAACTGACTGGAAATTAAATATTGGTGAAAGAGCCAGCATGAGACTTTGGAGCTGACTGTAGACTCCAGACTGTAGGAGTGCACTAGCATGTTTATATACACACAAGAGAGAGAGAGAGAGAGAGAGAGAGAGAGAGAGAAAGAGAGAGAGAGAGAGAGTTTCCAAACAGTCATCATGGACATGAATGTCATGGCAGTATCAGGCTTTCAATGATTTCTTTAAACTCTTCTTATTCTAGAGAAGAATGATTGCACAACACATCTGTAATAGAAAATAAAACCAAGTTTTCATTTACTTTGAGTTTTCTGAAATTAACACAGGGTCAGAATTAGACACACTGTCAGAAATATACATACAGTGGGTTTCACCTTCACCACACGCTTTCAGAAGCCATCAACAAGCAGAATTCTGGTTGGATATTTAACCACCCTTCTTGGCAGAATTGGTAGAGTTCAGTTAAATTTGTGTGATTTCTGCCAGAGACCCAACTTTTAGGCACAGTCTACATATTTACGATAGAATTGAGGTCCATGTGCTCAGCTGCAAACTTTAGTCCAGCTTGAAGATGTAGATTTTAGAGCAGGAGCTTCTTTCTTGGATGGCAGCCTCTCAGAACTCTCTAAAACTCTCTTGACAGTAGACAGTGTTACAGCAGCTTCCAGTCCAGGCCTGGCAGGCCTGTGCCTTGATGGTTCCTGGGTTGTTCCTGACCATCAGAACCAGTTTCCTCTCAGCTGAGGATGATGGTTTGGATCTTCTGACAGACAAAGCCAAAGTTGCTCCACCTACCAGCTGTAGTTAATCATGATCACTAACAGGAAGTTAAGAGCACCATCTTGTTTTGTTATGTCTGCAGTGTTTGCATGTTTTGCACACATGCATTTTATGTTGTCTTCTGTAGCACATGTGCACTTTTGTACTTCTGTGTTGTCTTATATGTAGCACCTTGGTCCTGGAGGAACATTGCTGAAATTGAAAGCTGAAATTGGCACTTGGTCAGGTTCAGCATTCAGCAATGAACTGCGATAATGTCAGGAACCTTGGCAGCATTTTGAGTCATCATTAAGCTTTGACAAACAAATTGTCAAATTGTTAAGGCCAGATTTTAACATTTGAGGTCTCAAAGTTGAAATCTTTTCTTCAAATATTTATTCATACATTTATTGCATCTTGGATTGACTATTGCATCTCCTTATGGGTGCGTTCCTCAATCTCACCTTCAGCTGGGACAAAATGCAGCAGCTAGATTTTTGCCTGGAACTAGGAAAAGGTTTTCACTTGTTCTAGCCTCTCTCCACTTGTTACTGGTGAGATTCAGAATCAAATTTAAAATCATTCTGCTTGTTTTTAAAGCTTTGCATCTTTTCACTGCACTAAATATTCGAGACCTCCTTCATCCCTACTCAGCACCAAGATCACTTTAGTCATCCAATCAACTACTTCTCATATTTCCAAGATCACGGTTGAAGTCTCTGGGTGGACACCACTGTGTCAGGTACTTTGGTGCGGCCCTTCCACTATGCTTAGGGCCTCGACTGAACAGACTGATGCTGATGGGGTGTAGCAGCCACCAAGCGACACGCATCACTGCACCTAGCAGCTACAACAGGTAGACACAGGTTTGGTACCATTGAACAACAGACTAACCATACATGGCTGCATGGAACAGCCATACCAGGCCATGCAAACATCACGCTGGCTGATGCTTATACCCACTGCCCCCATGCTGATGCTGGGGTGCCATGTGTTTCTGCCTCATCTCCCTATGCTATATATGGATAGATATATGGGATTTATTGACTCTTGCCAGCATGATGTGAAAGAAATTGGTTAATTACTCAAGTATTGTTTTTGCATTTACATCATTTGGCAGACACCCTGAGTGACTTACACATGTCTCATTCATACAAGTGAGAGATTAGTGATTAAGAGGCTCAAGGGCCCAGCAGGGGCCCAGCAGGTTTAGCTTGGCAGTGCTAAGATTTCTTCCAATCACTATTCCAATATCTTAACCACTGAGCTCCCACTGCTCCATGCTCATGAACTGGATGGTCTGATGATGTTCTTAGCAGCTCTCTGTATATACGTGGGAAATAGAGCAGCACTGTACAGCAGTTCTTGCTACTTCCTGTGTAAATGTTGGTGGTCTCGTATTGATGATGTGTGGTGAAATACATGATGCAATGTATATGAGAAAACAGTGAATACAGGAAGCTCACCCACCACACAATACTTTTTACCTCTAAACATCTTTCCTGTGCCACCATGGTTTTATCTTTTACTGAAGTTATGTTGAAATGTTTGGAAATGTGTGGAATATTCAGTATTTTACTATTTTGGAGAAAATAATGCATCAAAATTGAGTTTGTCCTTGTGTTTCCATGTATAATCACATGTTTTGACAAATGAAGCATTTTTGTCAGGTTTTGTTTCTCATGGCACCTTTGTATGTGGCTTTATGTCTCCTCCCCTATTAGACATTTTATTCAAACATCCTTTGTATGTATATTGGGGAGGAGCAATGAACTACACAGCAGGGTATATATGAGAGAGCAGTGATACAAAAAATCTCAGATTCTCACATCAGACCGAGGACGTTTTTATTGGAATCAAATTGTCTCTGATTGTCACCATGGAACTTATTGTTAAATACTGGCAGAAATATGTGGGGCGTTTTGGGATGTTCAATCTTATTCTCTTGGCTCTGGAGAACATCCTGGATGATCATTTTGTTTGTCCTTGCAAACAGAACTACAATATAGGGATGTTTGTTTTTTATTGCTCTGTCCCTGCTCTTGGTTGCTCCATTTGGACTTGGTGTTTCTTGGATCTTTCTCCACAAATGAATGAGGATGAAGAGGAGGTGGAGAACTCCAGACATGACCAGCAAAGACTGTACTCTCTTCTCAGTGTATTTTCCTGGCTGTCCCTTTTTTTTATCGATGGCCGATACCTGGCCTGTTTGTGTTCAGACTGGGAAGGTGTGTACATGAAATCTGAAACTTTGGAGGTTGTAAAATGGTGCAGGCCAACTGGAAATGAAACCTCAGTGCTAGAGACTCAGCAGACGACTCTGTTCTGGGTAATCATATCTCAGGTGAGGTCAGAGTGCACTAACACGTTTCTGATCAAACACTAATATAGTTTTCAAACAGGATCAAAGCATTCTTTAAAACATGGGTACTTGTGTTACTGTGTGAATGAATTACTAGTTACTAATGATAACAGATATACAGTAGATTGTGTACTTATGTACGGGCGGAAATATTTGTTTATTTTACTAATGCTTTTTTTCCTTTCAGTTTATAGGCTTTGGCCTGATGGCACTGGTTATAATTTCCTTACCAGCGTGCAAGAGGTACTGTAAAAGAAATAAACCCAACACTGGAACACTAGCAAGAAATTGGAGAAGGTTAATACACCAAAGAGCTTTAACATATTACGCCATATTTATTAAATATTGTTAATCTTCCTTCTATAGGAATCTACTTTAGTAAAACTTTATTTTTTCTGTTATTTTACAGGAATGTCAATGAAGAAGAATTATTAGTGACTTAGTGATCAGATGGCTGTGAGATCAAATCCCAGGACTGTTAGGAAGAACCTGAACCTGAACCCTTATATATGTAGTGTCCTAACTTTACATACAAATGTCTATAACTTTTTTAATTATTAAATGTATTAAAAGTTTTTTATGCTTATTAGTAAATGATATTTAAAAATTTGAAATATGTAAAATGATATATTCAGTATAATTGAATGTTAAAATGTGATTTAGCGGTACTGTATCAGACATTCATATTATTATTACATTACATTATCTTGTGATCACTAATAATGAAATGATTTACTATTATCTAGTGATTTTCCTTTTAAATGTTTTTACTTTGTGTGATTAAGCAGCCAAAGACAAACCTGCTGTAATGCCCAAAATTAATCTCATATTGAAAACACAAAATAAAAGCAATACAAATGAAGGATTAATCTGGTAACTTTGCTAGTTTTGTTACACTGTTTTTTAAGCCTTAACATAGATTTAATACTTACAAAACACTGGACACTCTCATTATTAAAATGTTCTTAAAACAAGGACATTTTGTGGTGAGATTAATAAAGAATTACTTTCATTAATGACTATTAATAAAGAATTATTTAAAAGTAGCTGAGACCTGTTTATTTATTATTTGGACAGTCAAAATGGAATAAAATAAGTACAAGAAGAATACAATACACCAGTACAATATGCAACACACACATGCAGGGAAAGAAGAAACTAGCACATACAAGTTCTGTTGCACTAAAGTTGGTGTAAAGTGACCGAAGTGTCTAACGGCAGTGTCACGTGTGTGCGGTTTGGCGGGACACCTGTGCAGGTAGGAGACTTCAGGAAAGGGAAACGTGTTCATTAAACACACAGGCAAAGGGACAAAATCCACAAACAAACAGGTTCAGCTGATCAGACAACACAGAGTAGGAAAAGAAAATATCCAAATACCCGAGTATCAGCCAAGAGAGAGAGCAGGAGCGAAAGAGCAGGAGCGAGGAGAGAGTGAGAGGAGAGAGAGAGCAAGAGAGAGGTCATTAAATCCATGTACACAAACAACAAGTGCGGGATTAAAATTTGGTGACAAAAGAACCTGGTATTTCCCTCAGGAGCGTGGAGTGAGACAGGGCTGCTGCCTGAGCCCCACACTATTTAATATCTATATAAACCAACTGGCCTCC
>JAQMYM010004372.1:0-13907 GCA_030014255.1 Parauchenoglanis ngamensis | reverse complement strand
TGTGCCCGAGGTTGAATTCGTGTTTGGTGAAGAACTGTTTGCAGGTGTGCCCGAGGTTGAATTCGTGTTTGGTGAAGAACTGTTTGCAGGTGTGCCCGAGGTTGAATTCGTGTTTGGTGAAGTTGAATTCACTACGTTCTGTGCGGTACATGTTCCTGCTTGACAGAAAAGATAAATTTTTGTCTGCCATTTCACAGAAAACATATTAACAATAGCAGCCACTTAGTGGTGTTGACTGTGAAAGGTAGCTGCAACATGAGAGCTCTGTAGAAAATTTTTCAAACTGAGGGTTACAAGGAAGTAACCAAAAAATAAAATTACAAGTGCATGCAGTGGAACATACTGTGCGTTCACCATGGGAAACAGAAAATGTTTAACATATTAGGGCCAATAAAGAGGCTGAATGAGACTACTGACCCCAAGACCTATCCCTATATTTCTGTTTCTAACATGAATGAACAGAAGTGTGCCAAAGCAGCTGTGGATACAAGTGAACCTAACACTGAACTATTTTAGAGGGAAAATGATATTTCTCCAAATCCAAAAAGTATAGACATTTAAAAGGCTACAAGCCAGGGCATACTGTTTGAAATGAGGTGAAATGAGGGTACTTGTAGAACAAACTCTTACTCTTGGGCTGGAGTAAAATCAAGTACCATTTTTAACATGCTACATACTACCAAGTAGATTTGGTTTAACCATTAGAACCCTACCCTGCTGTAATTTTTCACATATTTTGCAAAGTGGTTAATTCATTGGAGATATCCTTTTAGAAATGCAACAGTAGTTTATCTAGGCCATGGAAGCACATGAACTTGGATGATGAGATAATTTACTGTGTAATTTAAAATAATATATTGTTCCCATTCCCAAAGTTCCTTGTCAGCAAACACAGCGTAATCTTTTTTTAATCATAATGAATTAGTTGAAATTGGAAGATACTGAGAATTATTTAGTTGCCTTCATCTGCTATGTGTGATATTGCACTCAGAAGTATTTATTTTATTTAAGGTTGTCATCTTTAGCACTGTGTGTGTCTCATCTGCAGGCAAGGAACTGAAGTTTCCTTTGTACACTATAAAGGTGATAGAGATACTGTGGACGTTATCATCTGAGTATGTTTTGATTCACACTATTTCATATTTCTAGAAATGCTAGAAACAAATAAGGATAAAAAATGGCAGTTTGTAATTTTGAATGAACAAACTTTTTGCCAATTTTTTTTATGATTTTTGTCTGTACACTCATACAGACAGCCACAAAACATGAAAAAGACATCTGGATCATGCCTTATAAAAAAAATTTCTTTCTTTCTCCCTTTTCTCTGTAAAAAAACTTAGATAACCTTCTAAAGGTTGACAACAAGATATTCCTTGGTTATGTGTCTTCAACTCTTTTCTGATTGACTGACTTGAATATTTCCTGAAGAACATTCTTGCTGTTATTGCTTGGGCTCATCCTACCACTGCATGGTCTCCCATATGACTCTGAGGATTAAGCCCAGTGAAGGATGTTGTTTGTTATTTGTTATAAAATGTTATTTGTTGTTATCCTGTGCCTTTCTCCCACACACTGAGCGCTTAAATATAACCATTCTATTTATAGAGCAATGCACTGCACTCTCCGACCAGTTTTTGGTTCAGCTGGCTGAACCAAGATGACAACAGTAACTAAGAGGCCCAAACCTGTTCCAGCATGGCAATGCCCCTGTGCACAAAGCAGCTCCATGAAGACATGGTGTTCAGGTTAAGGTTGGAGTGGTAGAACTGGAGTGTCCTGTACAGAGCCCTGACCTCAACCCCACTGAACACCTTTGGGATGAACTGGAACTGGAGCTTCCTCGACATCCCAACATCAGCTCCTGACCTCACTAATGCTAATGAACACAAACCCCCACAGCCACGCTCCAACATCTAGTGGTGAGCTTCAGTAGAAGAGTGGAGCGTGTTTTAACAACAAGGGAGAATAAATTCAGCAAGCACTTATGGGTATGATGATCAGTGGTGTACATACATGTACGTACATGTACATACATGGTCATATATGTATATATGGAAACAGAATAATATTGGAGAACTAATTTCTGAATATAATATCATGCAGTCTCTGCAGATATGTCCAGTTAGGCTACGATGAGCTACCACTACCATGCTGTGTACACATGAAGCCAAGTATTCTCTCTCACCAACATGTAGATAAGCATTAACTGACAAACAGGCACGCTTAGTTTGGCTGCATACTTATGCATAGATATTTATCTAAGGAGAAATGTGATACTCCTTTGTGACAAAGAACCAAGCACTCAACACAAAGTACCAGTATAAATGATTAATAAAAATAAAAGTAGAAGCAAGAGCAGTTTGTACAACATGTTTGACAAGTCTGAGGTTCGATTTGCATACACTGCCAGTTTTTTTTTCCCTAGACAGTTAATGACAGCATTTGTTGTGGGTGTTAGTACTATTTTTGACAGTCGTTTAAGTAATCTCCTATAATACATAAAAACTGCCAATTTCCAGCATTTTATACTGTAATCTAATCTACAATAAATGTTACAGTGATTGCTATGCAGTGTGTTATATAAAAATAATATATTGAAATAAAGATCTGATTTCTGCATAGCTGCAATATAATAAATACATTTCAAGATCTCTGTTGCAGAGTGCTCTACAGACGTCTCTATAGAGTTATTCACACACAGTATTGCTAAGTAATGCAGCTAAGAGAGAGAGAAAAGGAGAGAGAGCGAGCGAGAGAGAGAGAGAAAGAGAGAGAGAGAGAGAGAGAGAGAGAGAGAGAGAAAATGCAGCTCAATTGACTGAGTGTGGTATATTTGGGCAGGATAATATAAGTGACCATAGAAATTGAGATGGTATTCAGATTCTTGGGGAAAAAAATACAGAAGAAAACACTTACCTATCAGACACAATATAGCCAGTATAATCCTCCAGTCCATAATGTCGTTTATAACCTAAAAATAAATACATATTTATACAAATTTAATTTTAAGAAAAGTAGACATAGTAAGAGTTAATCAAAGTGGACAATGCTTCTAGAAAAGTATTTCATCAGACATGAAGGCAAAGTGTTTCTATGGATGTAGGACTTAGGTAGGTAGAATTTTTAGTAATGATTATTAAAAAAATTATGGCAATAAATCTTTCTACCTAAAAGAAAAATACTATACGCAGTAAACAGTGATAAAGTAAACAAAGATAATTTGTGGTCTCACAACCCTGGTTTTTTTTTTGTTTTTGTTTTTTTTTTCTTTTTCTTAAACAGCAGTCCCAGGTGCAGTGTGTGCAGTTTTATAAGGAAATAAGCTATAAGTGTTACTGAGTACTGTTACTTTTTTTTTTGCAGGTGCCATTATTAGATTTTTTTTTTGTCTGAAAAGAGCTCTTTTCTATAAAATGTTGCTTTAATGACATACAAACATTTTTTGGAAAAGTAATATTTGGTAATCTGAAATATTTTTGTAGAGATGCCATAAGTCATAAAAAAATAACTATAGCAAAATTTGTGCTAAAAACAATAGTGTGGCTCAAGACTTTTGCACAGTATTAAATAACTATATTTAAATTATATATACAATTATATATAAAATACTTTGTATATTTAAAACAAATTTGTTTGATATTTAAAAGAAATTCCATCATGTACACTTGTAATATAAATATAATATTTGTAAATTTAATATTTTAAGCATAATACTTAAGTAAACATTGCATCTTAAAATTTCAATTGTCTACAAGGGACTGATACCATTTATACATTTACCATTATACATCTTTCATCTAGAGAAAAAAAGTAATTCCTCACCTGTGTCCACAGGTAGCAGATGTGGAGTGCTCTAGTACAGTGGCAGTGTCAAAGTGTAAAATATAGACCAGGTAAATGGGATATTTAACTTGAGTAACAACGTATGTATCATACTTGAGCCCAACCCATGATGTCAAAAGGGCCTCAGAGCCAATCACAGCATGGCTGCTTGTTATTTACCCTGACAACTTGAAAAACAACATTTCTAACAAATGGCCTTTCCTGCCTTTTGGTTTAATTATTCACAGCAGGATAAGGAAAATGTTAAATAAAATCAAGAAAGTGATGGTAAATTATATAATGTTAATCCTCTTAGAGGATCTTCTGTTCTGTTGTTCACACACAACTTTCTCTAAGCAAAGTTAACATACAATCCTGAAAGAAAACAAATAAAAAGTGTGTTGTCAGCGTATGAAAACACATCAATGCCCAAGCTTTTATTTTGGTCATGAGGCTTTCTAATCAATCTTATTTAAAACTAACTAAATAAATAAATACATCAATAATGTTGGGTTATGTGTGGTAAATTATAAATAACAGTAGATTTCCAGTAGATGTTATGGCAATATTTGACATTTCTATTAGTAATATATAGCAATGGATATTGATAGCACAATATATGGCTAATATGATGTAATAATATCAGCCAGCCTTTCTATTTTCCTTATAGTGACCATATGGCACACTGGAGAGTTTAAGTCTAGAAATTGTTCAAGAAGATCTTGGCAAAGAGAGATACAATTCTTTTCTATCAAGCCATGCAATACAACTCTACGCTTAGACACACTATCACTCTAGAGACGCATAGTCACTTAGACAAATGTTACATGAACAAGCAACCTATGATAAGCAGGTGATGGAACATTGCATACTTGCATGATGAAGTATTCATGGTATTTGCTGAGATCCAGCAGAGATGAATAAAACGCAAGATGTCTGCTCAGGCTGTATTGGCCATATGGTGATACCTCGTTCATATACTGCTTCAAGAATGTGGCAAACTGACTATGAGAATAATTCTTGGTGCTACGTAAACCTACTTAAAATATGAGATATAAGCTTTTTTGTATGAAAATTGTTACCACACTTAAGTAGATTTCACTCCAGTATTTTTTTTCACTTAGCAGAGTGAGCTCCTGCAAGAGAAAACCATGCCAGCAATGCCAACAGCGCGGATTTGTGAAATCATAGCCCTTAGTCTGTAATTAGATTAGACTAGATCTGCAGGAATTACAGTAAACTGAGTCAGATGAAAAAGTGCAAGATGGGGGCTGTTTACAAGCAGCTGTTTAACCTCATTGAATCTCTTCTTAACCTTTTCAGACAAAACAAATCCACTCTCTGCTTATAGGTATGCGTGTAACAGCAAAGGTAGCACTTTGCAAAGTTAGAATTGAATTAATTGTACCAGGATGGGAGCCTCAGAAGAGAATGCAACTGACAAGGATCAGATCATCCAGTTTGGCTGGTCTGTGCTGTTACAGTTGCGAACCATTTTTAAATAGCTGCTCCTGCAACATATCATCTGGGCTGTCAGCAAATTCAGAGGTGGGAGCCAGGTGTCTTGAAACAGCAATGTATTCTCCCCCAGCATCTTCTTCTTATTCTTTCATAGCAGCATCAAAACAGTCAACTGTGTCCTGCAACATATAGAACTGTGTTTGTCCATCTCTCTCCAGACAATGAAGGACAATGTTTCTGGCATTTTGCCAGGCATTTGCATTTCCACTGAGGACCAAATGCTATAAAAGATATGGCAAGAACATAATTTTCACAAAATATTGATGAAATATATCTAGTAGCTACTAAACATTTTTTGGTAGCTTAGCTTAATGTGGACTGTTTTGTACATCACTCACTCTGGCAAAACAGCCACTGTATGGTTAAGCAGAGAGTCAACCCCAAATTCTGCCCAGGCCACATCGGTATTTTTGTTAGCTCTTGAAGGTGCCATAATTTAAGATATTCTATTTTGGTGTTATCTCAATTTACACCAGGCAAATGACCATCCAGAGTCTGAGTTGACATTTATACGTCTTTATGTACACTTGCTCTGTAGTAATCAGCTACCGGTGTCAGAAGGGAACATAATACTCCACAATAGTACTTAGATGATACATGACATAAGGTTATTCTTTTTTAAATATTTGATCATATTTAATCTAATGATTAACACAACTATCTCAAGGCATTGAAAGTAGAATAGGATATTTCTAGAAAAAAAGAAAAAACAGAACTGGTTTGAGTATATGCACAATTAGGTGATAGCAATTCTTTAATGGGTAATGTTTCTTTTTAAATATATCTGTTTTTCAAATATTGAAAATATATAACTTTAAGAGGGCTTATGTCTACTAAGAACAAAAACCTACATGTCTTTTGTTTCCCATCTCTCTTCATGCTTCATCAACTGTTTTTTCAACACACTTAAAGGTTTTCATGGTGAATGATATATTTTGGAATGGGAAGCTGTATTCCTTGACAGCACTTGCATATGTATTGTCAATAATAAATACCTGATTATGTATATTGGTAGGTTTTGTTGCAAACTGTGGGGGGCTGGTATTGGGTCCATTGATGCTGAAGATCAAATTGAATGCTGGAGCTACTACAGAAGTGTTTGTTGAAGAGCTGCTTGCAGTTGTGCTCATGGTTGAAGATGTGTTAGCCGATGAGCTTAGCCTATTAGCCGATGAGCATTGAACTTGTTTTTGTTGAAGTTGAATTAATTATGGTCTGATTACTTGAGGTATATTCTCCAGCACATGCAGCTGTCAGACAGAAAAGATAAGCTTTGATTGTCAATACACAGCAAATATTCCAAGCAACCACTCAGTCATGAAAACCAGCTGCAACGTGAGACTTCTTCAGAAATTTCTCCAGGAATCCAACATCCAAAGTTAAAATTCCAAGCAACAGTAGTAACTAATAAAAATTATTTTATGAATAAAATACTATTTAATGACAACAGATATATCTGGCTTGACACAGATGGGCTACCATAATGGTTCCCAAACTTTTTTTTGACAAATGACCCCAAATGGACATTATGAATTTTCTTCAATCCCAAGCCTTGACCACTCTTGAACATTTTATGTTGTCACATTACATTTTATGTGTCAGTAACCTACATACTGTATGTTTCACATAAGTGACTAAAGTCCCAGGGAGCATTCTTTACATTGACTTACCAGTCTAGTGGGAAGAGTGAGTTTACATTGCTTGTCAGCTTTACAAAAATTTAGGAGGTGTGCTTAAAAGGGCTGTTCACACTTTCGTGGCATCCACCGTAAATGACACATCAGAGCTTAAACATCCATGTCTGTCAGGTTTTCTAAGTTAGACTATGAAATGTTTAACAATCTCAAGGATCATTTCAAGCTTTACATGTATATACATATATTTCAGTGCTACGTATCCTGTAATAAACTGTAATATACTATAAGTAAAATAATGTACATGAGTACATTTTAAATAATAGAATATTCTTGAAAACATTAATTTCATTCTTAAGTATGTACTTTTATAAAATATGTACTTAATTGTGCAGTTTTATAGAAACAACTAAGCGCAAGCATCAGATCAGTAGAACAATGCCTTAACCACTGAGGTCTGAGCTGGACACTGACTGGGAATCAAACCCTGGCTCCCTCCATGGCATTGTTTAACTTGTTATTTATAAATTGCCAAGCTCCTTCATCTTTATAAATTTCACTACAATACTATTTAAAACTATACAATGCTATATACTTTTAAGTAGCACTTGGAAACATTTATATTGTATAAAAAAAGCAGTATAATACACATAAATAAAGGGTACTTCCTACATCACTTTTGGCAGGTCTGCATTCCATATTGGTACATTTTCCCACACAATAATAAATCCTGGTTCAGATCCTTAGGAACCTTAGGAACTTGTGCTCTGCTGGAGAAGAGGCTCATAGGAGCCATGATATCCCTCTCCTGAACAGCACTCTTTTTTATACTTTTTCAACTCTGCTTTTAATAACATCATTCCTAGATAAACTGAGACACCAAGATGATAATTAATTACAGGTTAAAGCATATCCCCCACTACTCCAATGTAGAGTGTCACAAGTTCCTGGGAAGAGTCATACAAATGAGAGAACAATGCTAACAAAATCAGCAAAAAAAAACCCAACAGCACACAGACTTTCTGAGACATCTCAAGACATTTGGGTTGTCACAAGCTCTGCTGGTTTGATTCTACTCAGCCATCATTGATTCAGTTATGCAATCCTCCATCTGTGCCTGATACAGCTCCTCTAGTTCCTCTCCTCTAACTGTCATTCCTCAACACTAACTTTTATTTCTCTCTGCTAACTTCACTCCTACGGCAAGAGAATTTACCCCAGATGTTTTTCTGAGATTGGAGGTAACCAAAGAAACCAATGCAAATATACTGAGAACATTCAAATCTCAACTCTGACATTAACTCAAGTTCAGGATTGAACCTTGGACCCTGTAAGGTGGCAAAGCTACCCACTGCACCACTGTGCCATTGTTCAATAAAACTAAGATAAACTGACCATAAGAGATTGATACACTTTTATGAAATTGTTCAGGCTAGGTTATTCTACATAACATGACTAAAGAGAGAATAACATCATTAAAACTCACCTGTGTCCACAGGTAGCAGATGTGAAGGGTTCCCAGCCTAGTATCTGTGTCAAAGTGTAAAATGTAGAGCAATTCAATGATATTTAATGTAATTTAAATAAATAAAGTGTGTTTAAGCAAGTAAATTAATTACACATGTAATTATGTGAAACACATGACTTGCAAAGAGCATGTGACCCAATAAGAGCTTGGTATGGATTATTTACTCTGAAAACTTGAAAAACACAAGAATTTCATTTCAGACATATTTCCTGTTTTCGGCTTTTTGTAAAGGTGCAGGTACATTTTTGCAATGTTAAACATCCTTCTCAGTTGATCTTCTGTATTGTTCACACTGTACACTGATACCCCGTCCTAGTGTCACCTTTCTCTCAACAAACTCCACAAACAGGTCTGGAAGAGAACATGAAAAAGATGAAAAGTATATTTGGTAATATGCATAAATACAAGAATGTTCAAAACATTATTTAAAGAAAAAGAGAAAAATAAAAGAAAAAGAGAAAGTGAATAAAAGAAAGTGAATAAAAGAAAAAGAGAAAAATAATGATAATGAATGTTAACGAACATTTAAAACTCAACTATACCAAACCTTAAATGAGACTATTTAGATTTCTTTTAAATAGGTGTAATACCCTCCTATTGTGTTTCAGGTGAATTGGACCAATTTACAAGTTTTCTTTCTCACAAATGTAGTTCATTTAATCTGAATGTCATAAAGTTCCTAAACACTGTACACACAAGACATCTGAACACACAAAATACATTTTGATGATTTTCATTAAATTATGGCTGTTATAGTCCAGTTCCTCAGCCACTTTCTGTTACAGTCTGATTAAGCCCTAAAATGGGCATCTGCAGTTTGGGTATCAGGTGACAAAACTCTCTCATCCTTTGACCAACTCTTTGGTACCTCAGGGTATCTGAGCATTGTCCCAACGGGAGGAAGATTTGGGTTTGACTTTTGGCAGTGTCACAAGGAAAATGCCATGCTGCTGAGTATGCCCTGGAATTTCCCACTCTCACCGCTGGTAGCAGTTGGAACCAACCAGCCCTGAAAACCACTTTCTATTATGCTCTAAATGCAGAGGTGCTCATGGAAATGGCCTGCTGCAATGATCAAGTATCCCTAGACTCCCTGTTCGATCTAGCTATCCATCTCAGTGAGGAACAGAACAGCCTCCCAGACTTCCTGTCCAACAGACCAACCATAGCCCATGCAACTCTCCCACACCATGTTAAACCACACTGAATTAGAAAGAAGAAAATGAGAGAGACTATGCTTTTAACTGTAGAGAACCCAATACATTCTCTGTCATGCCTTCACCCCACAGAACTCCCTGTCCAAGTCACAAACCCATCCTACCTCCTGCTTGCTTTTTCAGTGCTCTCACTCAGGAATTTGATTACGAGATAGTTAACAATCTACCATATCACTTCCTGAATATTGCCCTCCATAACATGCTTTCATTCCCCCAAGGTTATGAAGAAGACTCATGATGTGGACACACACCACTCCAGCAACTGGTCACCAAGGCACTTAATGTGTGTACCACTTACTAAAGGCAAAATACTGGTAGCCCAACATGATAACTGACAAACAAATTCATCTCTTCCTGTACAGCCCAGTCCAAGGTTCCCAGTGCACTATCTGCTGGAAAACTCATGCCGTTACCTAACAACTCAAACCCTGGTCCCACATCACCAGAGACTTTGTCACTGCCTTGCCGATATTACAGGGAATTATGGTGATACTTGTAGTCATTGACTGATTTTTGAAGTCCCTAATCCTCATACCAGTGCCCAGTCTCCCAACAGATTTCTAGACTGCTGAAATAATTTTTTTAATAATTAAGTTTTTCATTACTTTGGCATCCCAGAGAATATAGTTAGTAATCAAGGTCAATGTACATCACGCATCTAGTATAGCTTCATGGAGTAACTGGGAGTCTTTTTCAACCTAACTTCTGGATATCATCCACAAGCTAATGGTCAAGTTGGAAGGGCAAATCAATAGGTGGGATGTTTTTTGACATCCTTCTGTTCAGAAAATCAATAGGATTTGGGTTCAGTTTCTCCCATGGACCGAATACATGCAGAACTCAGTGTGCCACTTTGCTACCCAGCTAACACAGCTTCAGTGCATGCTCAGATACCAACCACCTCTGTCCCTGTGGAATGTCTCTCCCACAGATGTCCCTGCAGTCGACATATACAGTTGCGCTTGAAAGTTTGTGAACCCTTTAGAATTTTCTATATTACTACATAAATATGACCTAAAACACCATCAGATTTTCACACAAGTCCTAAAAATAGATTAAAAGAAACCAGTAAAACAAATGAGATGAAAATATTATACTTGGTCATTTATTTATTGAGGAAAATGATCGAATATTACATATTTGTGAGTGGCAAAAGTATGCTTGCACTTTCAAGCACAACTGTACATAGTCAAATGCATGCATTCACCAAAACCTAATCAAGACTCAATGTCCCAGAATCCTCAGTGGCCTACAAACATGGGTGCTCATGACACCAAATCCCAGACCTCATATTCACTCTTCCGTTCACAGTTTCCTGACTTTTAATTTGTTGCACTGTTTTGAGTTACAGCCACTGCATTTAAGGACACCAGGATTCACTTGCAAAGTATACACAGGATACCATTTGCAAAGTAATGCTCTGTGTAACTGATTGCCAGAACTTACCAAGCCTTTGTTTACATGCATGCTTTCATGGTTTGTGAATTTGATAATTTTATGCTAATTATTGTGCTAAGCCTCTGATATACCTATCTGCTGATTATTTGAACTTTGCCTGGTTTAACTCTGCCTTTGATGATGTTTTGGATTTTGTCTGCTTCCCTGCACTAAATAAACTCCTGCTGTTTTACAACCACCTACTGCCTGCTCATCTGACATTTAACTAGTAAAATGTACCTAAATTTGAATAGGATATAAGCAATACTGAGAGGATAAATATATTAGATATATTAGATATATTTTTCACTACTTTTCCCATGAAGACATCAGAGAGAGTTAAATTTTTCCTTACCAAAACTCATCTATCACAACCAGAACAGTCAAAAGAAAGGAATGAGTATCTAAGGAGTTTCCTAAAATATAACCCTGCAAAATGAACACCTCCCTTTTTCACTTCTGCTCCGATTGTTTCTCTGAGGCAGGATTTTCCTTTTTAAGTGTCGTTTATTTTCCTTAAGTGGCATTTGATTCAATAAAATTATTAATAAACAGCCTCAGTCTCTTGAGGAGAAATTCATTTGTACCAAAAATTTAAGTCTATAAAAATTGACATAAACAACAAGATCATATTTTAGTAAGGCATTAGAGTGATGTGTAAGGTTCACATATGTATTGGTCCATAAATGTACTTTCTCAGAGATGTTGTCTCTTTATTTCCAGTTATTTCAGTACAATGGTTAAAATGCTGTACTAAACATGAAAACATTTTATGTATTTTTTTATAATTTTCAACAAAGCATAAGAAGGGATTTTACACATGTCTGACTATCACAAATCTTGCTCATTGATCTGAAAGTCATTCGCTTTATTCCATGTTAAAAATGTTTAATATGGAAATATGGTGTGAAAGTTGTTAGACTCCAGCCCAAATTTCACCACATTTTAATATTACAAATTGGAAAATGAATTGAAAAGAATAGCATTTGCAATGTTGAAATTTGCCTCTTGGGGCTAGCTGTACCACAGCATGGATCTTCAAGTTAGCTGCTGTCTCTTACATAGAACCTGCCTTCATAATTACCACAGACCCTAAAATTTTATTAAGCGCTTTAATAGGACATGATTGCTCAGCAATTTAGCATTTTGTGGTAGTGACCAGAAGAAATCAAATTCCAGGACTGTCCAAAATGATGGTTGGTCCCAGATATTTAAAATCTGTTACTGACTTGCAAATGCTGTCTAAAGGGATAGTTTGTCTGACATCTTAAGTGGCAGTTTGCATTCTATTATAATTATTATGAACAAGACCATTGAGCTTATCACAAAGTGATAAAAATGTGCAGAAATGGCAGAACAATTATACTTACTGAAGATTTTACGGTACACTGACTGTCATGCCTTTTTTCTTTGTCTGAGAAAGAATGAGTTGACGCTTTAAAAGAGAGTAATGTCTTGGGTGCCTAAAGTGCCTAAAGTTCTTGTGTACAAATTAAATACTGCCAAACCAGTCTGGACACACACGTACAGACACATATCTCAACACACCCATGTTCCCAGCTTTTACGTTTCTTTCAGAACTCGCAAGTTCACATTGCTGAAAACATGTAAAATGATTGGTCTGGCTGTTCCTCTGGCTGTTGCAGTGTCTGCATGAGGAGTGAATGGTAGAACGAATGGCATGAACATTTTGGTGACTGCCATCATGCCTTTTTTCTCATTTCTGACTAAAGAAACCTATCACGTTTAATTATCATGTGCCTAAAGAGTGCTGTAACTCTCTTTATACAGTGAATTTTGTGTGCTTCAGTTGCACACACCTTCAAAAATTCTAAATTAACTCTAAACTACTACTACAAAAAATAACTAACTGTAAATATTATACTGTAAATAAACTAACTGTAACAGTTAAAGACAGTGCAAAAATTATAAATATTCTCTAAACTAGTTAAAACAAAAAGTAAACATTGTAAACATTGTATGCAGTCAAGAAAGTGACACAGTGGGGTTATGAGAAATATAATGTTGTACATTTGGTATAATAAAAAGCTGCATTGAATTGGAGAGAGATTGCTTGTAGATGATCCTTGTTCTTAGCTGTTGAGAATCCTAACGACCTGTGGGTGATTGGATTACACATTGGTTTGGTTTTCAGATTACACCGTAATGCGTCCTGTCACTTTCTATCATAAAGCAATAGTAAGCAACCAGATTGGTGGTGTTCATTACAAAGCCTTCGACTGATCAGTGTCACTGTAGTTATCTATAGACAGTTAACTACACTGTCTTACTAGTACTTAACTACACATTTGCTAGTAAGAAGACAAGTAAGCCAGTCCAGAGCAGAGCTCTCAATACCCAGTTCAAGCTTCAACCTTAGAAGAACAATGAAGTGACACACTGGATCAAAGGCTGCACTCAGGCTGTTACACAAGTGAGCAACAATTGGCTATCACTGCACAGTAAAGTTTTTGCTTCTTGAACACTGTTGGGTGTTTCTTGTAGATTTTTGGGTGCTGATCACGAATATCACATCAAAATTTACCCATCATGTACCGTTTCCGAGAAATCTTCAGTTTTGTCATGATTTTTTCTTATATTTGTATCGAAACATTTTCACTCCCGTAAATGACTTGTCAACAACAGTTTGTGGAGCCTGGGCATGTCCAGCCATGGAATCAGGCCAGGTTGGAAGCTGTTCTGTGGAAGTTGACATCCTGGGCATGCCTGGGCAGGTCTGAACGAGCT
>JAQMYM010004371.1:3768-13916 GCA_030014255.1 Parauchenoglanis ngamensis | reverse complement strand
CGTTGTCTCGTTTCACTGTACACTGTACCACATGTATACATTGAAATGACAATAAACACACTTGAACTTGAACTAATCACAGGAGTAACAGTTAACACAAGTACATATTAGAATCATGGTAATATCACAGTTAAAAGTGTAACAACCACAAGACACTATAGTAACTATATAACTAGCAATTTCATAGTAAATGTGCTTGTGTAGATGAAGTTTCATGGGACAATGTATGTCCTGATCTTTGGACGCTAATGAATAGTAATGGAATAGAGGCATTGTGGATCAGACCAAGGTTATAAAGAGATGAAGTAGTAGCATGTCTAGGTGGGTGGGGTATATTCTGCTGTTTGTGTGTTCTGCTGTAAATTAGAGTAGAGAGACTATGTGACCAGGAGAATATCAATGACCATACCATGCAGATAGTGCAGGACTGGTTGTAGAGTTAACAGTGCTGGGGAGCTCAGTGTGAGGTAAAGGACGAAAGAGAAAAATGGGGAAGGGACGCATCAGCCAGGGCGAGTGAAGCTGTACAGGACCTGTGTTTGCAAAGAGAATAGCTGCTATATAAAGCCTGAAAATGTGTATGTGTTATGTGTGTTTGCATGGGTGTAGCTTTATTTTGACAAGTACTTGGATCAAGGATGAGGGCAGAGTTTAATCCTGTTAAAACTTGAAAATTTATTTGCTGTGATTATTATTATAACCTTCATGACAATAAATTGAGAAATCTGAGGAGAAGGAGCAAATACAGTGACCTGTTGTGTATGTTCAGTTTAGCTAGCTACAGCTTCTTCTTTTCTTTTTTTTGAAGGATCATATATTTAACTGTAGCTTTCTTGTTGCCTTGGAAAAAAAAGTCTTTTGTTTTTAACCCAAGCCCATCACAGCTGACATATTTTTGCATCACAGTTGACACATAATTTCAATGTGAATACTGCACATTGAAATTCTGTTGGTAGCTCCCCTGACAAATACTGGACATATATGTAAAGGATAATATACAGTGAGCCAGACATTATTGCAAAATAAACTCTGACAGGGTGATGCAAGACCCCAACATGAAGCAGAGGTGTGTGAGTAACTGTGTAAGTGTGGATCAACCATTTGAAGTCAATGGAAATGTGGATGCCAAGGAATTTAAAGTTGCCAACCAGTGGTTGTGAATAATGATGTGCTCACCCACCTGCCTCCTCCTCTACTCCACAATCATCTCCTTTGTTTTACTGTTGTCCAAGGAGAGGTTATTGTCTGATCACCAAGCAGCCAGGGCTCTGACCTCCTTTCTGTAGGCTGTTTCATTAGCATCCGAGATAAGGCCTACAATGGTGGTGTCTTTGGAAGGCTTAAAGATGCTATGTGAGCTGTGCTGTGCTACACATCATATGTGAACAGGAAGTACAGGGAGTACAGCTGCACAGATAACTGTCCAGACCCCAGTCCTGTAGCTTGGTGACAAGCTTGGCAGGACTTATGGTATTGAATGCTGAACTGTAGTTGATGAGCACCGTTCTCACATAGTTGTTCTTCTCCTCCAGGTGACTAAGGCTATGTGCAGTGCAAGTTTGACAGCATTGTCAGTGAATCTGTTGGCTCTATATGCAAATTGTAGGGGGTTTAATAAGGCAGGCAGGAAAGAGCAAATGAAGGACTGTTCCTTCATTTCTTCATCTGTTCAAAACACACCATAACAATGAATGTACAAGTAAGAGATGGTGGATTTCGTAGGGACTGGGACAGTCTTCTAAAGCAATTGGGGATCACAGATAGACCTAGTGACATGTTGAATATATCTGTGAATACCTCTTGTAGGTGGTCAGCACATGATTTTAGGACATTGCAGTTAAAGCCGTCAGGTCCCAGTGCTTGAAGGATCGTCTCAAAGTTGTTGGCATTAGACCTCATGTCGAAGTAGTCAGGTTAGCTGGGAGTCAGGTTAGCAGGTGGTTCTGGGTAAGCCCCCCCTTCAGCCTTCTTTGCAAGCTCTCTGCCAATCATGTCTGAGTATCCTTTATAGTGTAGTTTCAAAAGGCCTCATGTTGTTCTGCCAGCTGTGGAAAAACTTTCCTGAATGGCTGAGGTTGCAGCATCAACAACGACATGGAAAATTGTCACCTTCAGCTTCTTCAGGGCATGGCTCAAATGCTCATCAAATGATTCATATAAAAAAAGTGCCACTTTGTGTAACTTTGCCTTTTTGGTGTAGAATAGCCTCTACATTCATAACCTTGCAAATACCCTTGGCTGATGCTTGTGCAGTCATAAAACCTGTTGCCCTGTAGTTGCTGAGCCTCTTTTTGTCCAGGTTCACTGTGAGTCCCACATGGCACAAACAGAGCTCTTGGATTAATTTGGTTTGGAGTGTGGTTTGGACACCTTTGCTTTTGCCTCTTATGTTGGCCCCATTATCATAAAACTGTCCTCTGCAATCATCAAAAGGAATTTTTATCTTTTCTAATCTTTGGAATCAGGGATGCCAAATGTTGGCCTCTGGACCTCTTTGCCACCAAAAACCCCGTTAAATGTTCCTTTATGTGCCATTCAACAAATCATTTTGTTCATGAGTTCATTTTGTATTTGGTGGCCAGGGTAGCTGGTGTGGCTGTAGGTCCCCTGGCCATGGACATGGCTAAGGTGCTCTTTCCTGAATTTCGCCATCAGTTCAACCACTTTGAGGAACTTTCAATTTGATGGAGAGTACAGTGTTCCTCTGTATCCACTTAGTGCCAGACTTCTAACTGCCAGAAACTGCACGATAACAGTCACACATGTCAAGACCTCTCTCTGTCTTATCATCTCAGTTTTCATGAGTACCAACTCATGCTTATTAATTCTTTGAAGTCAATTATTTCTTTTCATGTTTTCATGCAGTTTTGGTGTACTGCACCGCTGTTGTGTAACTTCAGCAGAGAACTTGCATGTTTCCAGTCTGTCAGTCCTGAGTTTGCTAAATTAATTTTCTTATTATAAAAGAGTCTGCAGAAGAGTTGTTTCCTTTAGATTACACCAACCAACTTCTAGGGATTTTTTTCACCAAGGTGAAAAAATCATTCACTAAGGTCTTCCTGAAATACTGGTGGTGTAACTTCTTCCATCAATGTCATTCCTTGAGAAAACAAAGTTAGGTGGTGCCTCACTTGGTCCTCTGCAAACTAGTTGTGACTGAATTCTGACAGTCAGCAGGGTCTGTAGACATTGGCATAAGACGCATAGATTTAAGGTAGCCTACAACATTGGAAATTTCCCTCCTGGGCTTAGGACCATGTGAGCACAATCATAGAAAATCTTTATTATGTCACCTCAATCAATAACCAAATCAATAAGATGCTAGTTAGGTTAGAAGCATTTTGCTGCAGGCTACACATATCATGCTGAAACTTTCTAAAATGATATTCAATGATATGTAGGATAGTTTGACAAAAAATTGAATATTTGTCACTTTATGTGTAATCACATAGCAAGCAACATAGCAACAAACAAACATAAGTGTATACTGGATTATTTCATTACATGCATAATATTATACTCATAAAGAGATGACGTAGCTGCATATCTTTATCTCTTGCACATTTCTCCTCTTCTTTCCTTGTTTTCCTTGCCTTTCAGGTTGTTTTCCTGAAACTGATGGATTAGACCTATTCTTATCCATTTTGTGTTGATTTGGCAGTCAAGCATCAATACATTACCCATCTCCTAGCACTGTCATCCAAAAGTCAAGACTAAACCAATTCACCTTGGTGCAGTGCAGACTAGTTTTAATTTTATATATTTTAATTTTAATGATTTTGCACAAACCAGAAATAAAATGCAACAATATGTATGTGAAAATATATATTCACTGTATAATGAATGAATATAAGTTCATAGTGTGACTGATTTTACTGCTTTAGTACAGTGCAAAGATAGAACTGCTACTTATATCATGTACATCTAGATGTGGCTACCCATATTGCCCATACCTAAATGAGCCACTAGATGTGGAAGTGTTGCTTACATCAACAACTGCATTGATTCCCAACCACATAAACCTTTACAAAAAAAATCAATCCAAACCTTAAGCCTATAGTCTTACAATATCACAATGCCTTGCCTTGTACAAGCTAAATTTATTAGACTACCTTACTGGTGCCTGTCTAGGTGATGGAATGTGTTTGTTTCCCTCTTCTTCTGATGGTGATGTGCACGCTCTGCTCTAAGTCTTAGGAATTAAGGCCATTTGATAACAATAAACTTGATTTTTGTATGTCAATTTGTTCTTCAAACATGGGTCTCAGTTCAGTGTTCCTTTTCAAGTCACATTAAGACAACCATTATAAAATGGATTATATGCAGTATAAAATTGGCAACATGAAAATATAAAATGCATTTTTGATTATTTTCCACACCTCCATTACAACAATATTAAACAAGCTGAAAACCACTTGCATTATACTCACATTATATTTCCTTTTGACAGCTGTACTTCAAAGAATGCTTCTAAGTTGGGTATGCCAACCTAGTACATGAAGGGTGTAAAAGGATGTACATGATATAGTATCATTCTGTTTCAACCAGCAAAGTTGCCTAATCTGTTTTATCATCATTACACTTGTGGTAGATCTGGAAACAAACCCAGAATTAAGAATTAATTAAAACCCATGAAGCATGAGGATGGAATACACCCTACACCATACACACACACACACACACACACACACACACACACACACAGTCTTTCAAAGAGGCAGTTTAGCATAGTCACTCCTCTTGTCTGCACGTTTTTGGGAAGTGGGAGGAAACTGGAGAGCTCAGGGGAAACTCATGTAGGCATGGGAAGAACATGAAATAATCCAATGCTATGGCAATGCTACATGCTGTGCCACCATGCTCCCTGTTGACATTTATCTTGTTTTATTTATTCAGCCATATTCATTTAAAAATATAACATTTGTATGTGGGTGGTGTGGTGGTTAGCACTGTCGCCTCACAGCAAGAAGGTCCTGGGTTCGCTCCCCAGATCACCTTTCTATGTGGAGTTTGCATGTTCTCCCCGTGCATGTGTGGGTTTCCTCCCACAGTCCAAAGACACTGTGTGCAGATTAGATCAACTGGCTACTCTAAATTGCCCATAGAATGCCATAGAATTGCCCATGTGAATGCGAGCGTGTGTGGCTGTCTGTGTTGGCCCTGTGGTGGACTGGCGACCTGCCCAGGGTGTACCCCATGTCTCGCCCGAAAAGTCTGATGAGATTGGCTCCAGCTTCCCCCACGACTCAGATGGATAAAGCGGTATAGATAATGGATGCATGGATGGACATTTGTATGTGTGCTTCATTTAAATGCTGACATTCATAACACAGATTCATAGATAGATAGACAGACCGATAAAGTGGATATAAGCCTACCTTAAATCTCACTGCACCATTATGACAGCAAACACATCTCTGAATGGATTTCTGCAGTAAGCTGTTGTATAAATTATTTTCAATAAACTACACTTGTGGAGGGGGAAAAATCAGCATTTTAAAATCTTTAGGTGCACATTCCCACTGACCCCAGAATAAATTAATCCTTTAGTGCTTCTGTATTGTTGTGTTTTGTGTGTGTGTGTGTGTGTGTGTGTGTGTGTTTTGCGTCTGACTCTCTTTGAACTTGCATACAGTTTGTATGTGTGTGCATTTTGTGTGTGTAAATTTTTAATGTGTAAAAATGGTTAACATGGTCTGGGATTGGCTGCAGCTTCCTCACATCCCTGTTGGATAAGTGGTATAGATAATGGATGAATGGGTGGACACTCCGGGTGTGTGTATGTGGAGTATGTCTGTAAATTGGCCCTGGAGAGACTCAACGTTCAATCTATGCATTGCTTCCTTCTTTGTGTGTGTGTGTGTGTGTGTGTGTGTTTAACATGCCTCTATCATGCTCAACAGCCTTGACACTGAATAGCCCTACTGCTCAGTTTCATTTAAATTCGAATCATGTTTTAATGTAAAGAGCCTTTGGAATGGGGAGAGAGAGATATAAAGTGAAAGTGCATATAAACTACCTTGTGCTTTATTTCTGAATTGCCATTGCTCTTGAAAATTGGCAATAAGATTCACAAGCATTGTGATTATGTTCATGGGCGTGAATTCACTTTTGATTCAGTCTTGATTGTGTGTAGCCCATTAATGAAGCTAATGTTTATTTGCATTTCCACTGTAGGAAATTGGCATGCATTAACAATGTCATGCATCAAAGAAATATCCTCATCACTGTATTGTTTGGATGCATTCTGATAGTAATATAGTTATTAATAATTGAGGTCTATGATCTGGTTATACACCTGTAATATCCATAGATTATATTGCTTGGTCTTTGCAGGGGTTTGCTTACTGTTGTTTATTTAAATTGAACTATATAACAAAAAAAATACTTATTGTGATGTATATAATGTGTGGGCTGATGAGGCAGGATGCAAGTGTAAAAACCCAGAGTGTAGTTTATTAAGGGCATTGCAATAATCAGTCATGCAGCACAGACTCTATAATAATCTATCATCTAATAGTCTATCATTATTGTACAACATAGACACTGGAGTCACATTCCTGCACAATGAACACACCTTTTCTGAGCTCCTGCATTGCTCCAAGAGTAGGTGAGTTTCACGTACCTTGTGTCAGTCTTTCATCCAGCCACTGGTACAGGCAACATCCGGATTTTGATCTCTGGAAGCAGCTGGCTCTGGATATCTTCCTTTCATTCAAGAGGAGATGGAGATTAGGGTTGATAAGAGGAGGTACACATTACTACTACACCTTAGGTTTGTGAATTTCTTTCCTGCCGGAAGGAGATGTGCAGTTCAGCTGCAACATTATTGCATCCACAAGGTTGCATCCACAAGGGGTGCTGTATAGTGAGTGTTCACAGAGTGTCTGATCCTTAAGACTTTGTTTTTTCTCTGCTCCTCCCAATGGGTGCCTCTTCACAGCCATGCTCCAAAATCTACTGGAAAGTGTCCACAAACGTTTGGCCATAGAGTGTACAATTAATGAGATGTCACAACTAGATTACAACATAATTACAGAACAGGGGCAGACACAAGAATCAAAATCAAATCGAAACACACACGATCAATATAAACAGACAAAAGCAAAGCAAAGTCTGCAGGCTGTGGAGTGACATCCTTTGTGGAGTTGACAGGAGGTGCATGGACAACATAATCAGTGAAGGCAGCGATGGCGTCATTTCCACAGTGATTAATTACCGTATGGATGCATTCTATTTATTCAATATTGGCCACCATTCTATGACATCTCTCTCACTCTGTCTTTCTCCACCCTTGTTCCCTCTCTTTGGGCCATATGCAAAGTTACATCATTATTTACATTCAAAGTTATATATAAATAAGAAATTATTCATTTTCTATACTGCTGATTCTCTGCGTGACACTGCGCAGCAGGAGCTAATCCCAGCTGACTTCACGTACAAGGCAGGGTACACCCTGAACAGGTCGCCAATCCATTGCAGGGCAAACACAGAGACGAACAACCATTCACATTCACACCTATGGGCAATTTAGAGTAGCCACTTGACCGATACCACTATCGGCATGTGTTTTGTCTGTGGGAGGAAATGGGAAGAGAACATGCAAACTCCGCACAGAAAGGGGGATCGAACCCGGGTCCTTCTTACTGTGAGGCAACAGTGCTAACCAGCATTAAATAAATTAAAAAATAAACATCTAATAGGAGTCTAGTATAATGTCAAATATTGCTGCATAAATAGTGTTAGTTATCACAGTAATCACTGCAAATTTGTTTTAATTTAACAACGTGGCTTTCTTTCGTTATTTCCAAAGAGCACTTGGTCCAGCATATCACTTTGTTTTTGCATAAAAACTAGAAGTAGAGCAGCAGAAAGAGTGACGATGAGACAGAGGTGGAAAACTGTATGAGTGTTGAGCATTACAGCACTGTTACTTCGGCCACAAGATACTAAATCAAGGTCATGAAATTGTGATGTGTGTAAGATCATTTTATTTGGTATATTGATTTCCTAGTGTTGTGTTGTTGTAATCTTCTGTAAAGAAAGTGTATCAACGGTTTGAAAGATAGTTGACCTAGCACTCAGAATTTCAGTGTTTCAGAGTATTTGTCATACTTTTTGCTTTGCTAGCTAGGTAGGTAGGTAGGTAGGTGGGTAAGTGTATATGTATATATCAATATATATTGATCTATACTGAGAAGATATTGTATAATTCATTGATAAAATCAAAAATAGTGCCATATTCATGGACTCAAGTTTTTTAATGTATTTACAGCCCATCCATCCATCCACTATCTGTATGTTTATTCATCTGGGTCATGGGGGACGTTGGAGCCAATCCCAGCTGACTTTGTGCGGAGTACAGCCTGGACAGGTCAGCAATCAATCGCAGCGGACTTGCAGCCCAAATCACGAATTTCAAGGTGAAATATTATAATACAATAAACTCTTAGACAATGACATGGGACTCACTTCTGGCTCTCGTGCTAACTAATTTCGTGCAAAGAATTTGACTTACATTCAGGAATCACTCATAACTGAGACTGTTTTCAATAAAATCCACCCGCAGTCACAATTCCACAGCTGTCTGAATACTGCTTAAGTCTATAATTACATCTGATGTCTGGATGCCGATATGCGAAATTTCAGTATTAAATCCTCACTGCACACACTTAACTCAACTCTCTCTCTATCTCTCTGTAATTGCTGTGAGCTCCCAGAGATGAACTGACAGCGTGATGAGTTCTTCAGTATGATTCCACTGTTTTCCAGTCCTCTGTTGCTCTTCTAATCCACAGGCAGAGACAGACTTTGTGTGCAGTTAGTTTGTAGATATGTGTGCATAATTCCCTGTACTATGAAGATCCAACACTTTCATGCATCAGAAACTTTCAGGAGTTTCTCTCATTTTGTAACGTCAGGAAAAAAAAAAAAAGTCAGGTTGAAGTTTGAATGTGCGAGTAATTGAAATATAGATGTAGGTTTGAGGAAAGATGAGAAGGATCCCCTGCAGTCTGCTCAAAGTGTCCTTCTGAAAAATCCAACTGGGTCTGACCAGCTACCAAAACCCAGACTGAGCTGGTCAAACCGGTAGAATATCTTTGCCAGCTGGTAAATTATTTTCCAACTTCTTATTATTTCACAGAATTTATCCATAAAAGTTTGAGATTTTATAATTTCCTTACTGCTAATAAATAAAGTGTCTACAATGTGGCATTAGTAGCAGTAATTTACACCTGCTTCTTTTCACAATTTTTGTTTCATTTTAACTGACGATGGTAAATTAGACTGAATTTTTTATCTCTACATTTGAAACCAGCAATGGTTTAAATTCATACAAAATGATTGAACATTATTAATCATAAGTTGTGGGACAAGAGTGCAAACAGCCAACAGTCTGCATTGTCTTTTATGTATGGCTGATTTTATTGCAGATATTCATAAACAATAGCCTTATCTGCATATTAAATTCAATCCTTTGTTCATCTCTATTTTCATGTTGCTATCTGTCATGACTCTTATCATTATTTTAAATCAATCTTGAGGTTCATATACACTGTCATGCGTATGACAAGGTTATATAGAAATCAGAGAGAGAATGAACAGATCCAGTCATTATTTAAAACTTTCCTAAAAATCATGCATCTTAAACTGATGTAATCTAAATTGGGTTTAAAAAGGTATGGATAAAAAGAACAATAAGAAAAAGAAGACATGATAACCAGCATTAATCAGTTATAGCCCTCAACACTACTACTTGCTTATTTTGTTTTCCATTGGGCAAAAGTTGTGGATAGTACCTGGTAGTATTTTTGGCATCACATTTGTAAACCTAACCTTCTGCAAAATCCAATTCAGTCCATTCCTGACTGCTGTTAGCTGTTGTTGGAAGCGAGAAAATCCAGCTCGCTAGTCCTGGTAACCGCTTTCACAATGCTCCTGGATCGTAACAGGTGTATGATCTTTGGTTCAAACAAAGTAACTTTTGTACTTTGTATAAGTATCTTTATATGAAAATAGCACACATCACCATCACAGTGTACAAACTGGAGTATTCACTTGATGACTAGCAAAACAGTAATAGTGTAGTGGCTAACTCCACATAACTTCCACATAGCAACATCCCCCGCCGTGCGGGGGGGGGGGGG
>JAQMYM010004370.1:0-13920 GCA_030014255.1 Parauchenoglanis ngamensis | reverse complement strand
GTGTGTGTGTGTGTGTGTGTGTGTGTGTGTGTGTGTGTGTGTGTGTCAGTCCAGTCCCTGAGTGTTCAGGAGTCTGACGGCTTGGGGGAAGAGACTATTACAGAGTCTGTACAGGCTGTAGAGGTATCTTCATACAGTATGATTACACGATCATGTTGTTTGCCCCCCAGCATTTCACGTATGCAAGACAGAAGTGAAGAGCTGGGCTCGGTATCCTGGGTACTGTTAGATGTTGCTTGGGTTACTAAGGGGATTAACTCTTGGCTGACTATCTTTGACAGAGGACCAAAGAGCTCCATAAAAAGATCACATTTGCATGTTTGGTGGTGATTTTAGATATCACTTCCCTTAATGTTCACATTATGCAAGTTTAATGAACACTGCCAATTCTGTTGCAACATGTTCATTACAAACTTCAACTTGTATTTAAAAACATATTTAAAAGCTTTTAAAAATCTGTGTCAAACTCAAATTCTGTGCAGGGAACATCAGTATTTTTGTGAGACCCTGAAAGCCCGTAAGTCTATATATGTAAAGAAGTAAAAGAATCTACCAAGTGTATGTACTCTTAGGTAATAACATTTAAGATCGGACTATAATAAAAGTTATTTATTTTGAATGCATTTCCTTTTTAATCACATTTTATTAGATACCAGCTGCTGTGGTAAGAAACAGGACTAGCCCACTGGGATGATGCATTTTCTGTTAGAAAGCTACTTGCTAGATAGCTACATGATAACCACAGAGATTTTAAGAAGAGCTCCAGTGAAGAAGCTGCTGGAATTTACTGCAAAAGAAAAGATCAGGATTTATAATATTAGGTGTAATTTTCCTCTATTATTCATTAATCTGTTATTTTAATTATTTTAAGTGGAACTATCAGAACCGTCTTTTATCACAAGTTTGTTAATATGGAAAGATTGTTTAATGGTAGATTGTGACAAATTATTATATAGCAAATTAGTGCCATCACCACGCCTACTGCTGGCCACCTGACATGGCACCATTTAATTGTACAGAACAAGAAAATGTGATTTTATTTTGTATATTATTTGTAAATTTCCTCACCCCATTTTTAGTGGCCAGGAATAGTTTGGCAGGTCTGAAAAAGTTATTTAAATGTTTCTCAGCCAGAAAAATGTATACACACTTCAGGAAAAGAATTTTTTATACATTTTTTAATCAGAATCGCTTTATTTCGCCAGTCATGTTACACATAAAAGGAATTTGTCTTGGTGTGTGCGTACATGACTGTCAAATACACAGTTGAGAGTAATAAGAGCACTCTATTTACGTGTAAACAAAAAAAATGAAAAATATGGTGTATATATGTTTATGGTGTACATGTCTGTTTAACAGCAGCATATTTTAAAGTGCAGATTGTCCACTTCTGTTTATGAGTGCCACAGCTCTGCGGAAAAAGCTGTTGGCATGTCTTGTGCAGACCTTGACAGACTTGAATCTTCTGCCGGATGGAAGAGGCAGAAAGAGATGGTGGCCGGGGTGAGAGGGGTCAGCTATAACCCTGTCAGCCCACTTTGTGGCCCTGCTATTGCAGATCTCTTGGATTGATGGTAGAGTACACCCGATAATGCGCTCTGTTCTCCTGATTATACACTGGAGTTTGGCTCGTTCTATAGCGCTGGAGGATTCAAACCAGATGGTTATAGAAGATGTGAGGTTAGACTCAATGATCGCCGTGTAGAACTGGATCATCAGAGTCTGAGGAAAGTTGAATCCCTTCAACTGGCGCAAGAAGAACATCCTCTGCTGTGCTTTCCTGGCAATGACAGCTGTGTTTTTTTCCACACTTGAGGTCTTTGGATATGGTTGTACCTAGAAATTTGAGTGACTCTACAAAGGAGACCATAGAGCCACTGATGCTAAGGGGTTTGAGAATAGGAGGCTTGTGTCTGAAATCCACCACCATCTCTACAGTCTTTTCTGCATTTAGCAGCAGGTGGTTGTGGCTGCACCAGGACTCCAGCTGTCCAACTTCCTTTCTATAGGCCGTTTCATCGCCGTCAGTTATGAGGCCAATAACAGAGGTGTCATCAGCAAATTTTAGGATTTTTACAGTTGGCTCTCTGGAAACACAGTCATTTGTATAAAGACTAAAGAGAAGGGGTGAGTGAACACAGCCTTGAGGTACACCCGTACTGATTATGCGGATGTCTGACATGTTTTCCTAGCCGCACCTGCTGACTTCTGTTAGTAAGGAAGTCAGTGATCCAGCGACAGATGGATTCTGGCACAGATAGTTGGAACACTTTCACCTGCAGTAGCTCTGGTGCCACAGTGTTGAAAGCGGAGCTAAAATCCACAAACAGCACTCTGGCATAGGTGTTTGGTCTGTCTAAATGTTGTAACATGAAGCGTAGAGTCAGGTTCACAGCATCATCGACAGACCTGTTTGCTCTGTACACAAATTGCAGGGGATCAAGGAAGGGATCTGTGATGGATTTTAGGATGGGAGGTGAGAGACTGAGTGATGTCCCTAGTGTCTTCAAATCTGCAATAAAACTCGTTAAGGTCGTTGGTGAGTTGGAGATCGTTCAGGTGACTTTGTAGTTGGTAATCTCAAGACTTTTCCAAGTTGAGGCTGGGTCGTTAGCGGCAATTTGGCTTTTCAGCCTGTTGGAGTACTCTGCCTTTGCTGTTTTAATCCCTTTCTCTAGCTTGTACTTTGCCTCGTTGTAGAGAATTCTGTCCCCACTTTTGAATGCAACCTCTTTTTCCAAACGAAGCTGTCTGAGTTTAGTTAAAACCAAGGTTTCTCATTGCTGTATCTCACCCGAGTTTTTGTTGGGATGCATATGTCTTCACAAAAACTAATATATGATGTCACTGTGTCAGTGTATTCATCCAGGCTGTCTGTTGCTTTCTCAAAAGCAGACCAGTTTGTGGATTCAAAGCAGTCCTGAAGCCTGTCAATGTCTCCACTAGCCCACTTTCTCACTGTGGTGATCACAGGCTTGTTGGTTTTAAGTTGTCGTCTGTATGTTGGGATCAGATGCACAAGATTGCGGTCAGAATGTCCAAGAGCTGCCCGTGTGACAGCACGATAAGCATTTTTAATTGTAGTGCAACAGTGGTCCAAAGTATTTTTTCCCCCCGTAGTACAATTGACATGTCTGTACTTGGGGATTTCTTTTGTTAGATATACATTCTTAAAAGTCACCCATAATGAGGACTAGTGAGCCTGTATGTTTCTCTTCCACTTTCATTATCTGTTCGGACAGCAGTTTTAGTGCGTCGCGCGCACACGCATCGGGTGGTATATAGACTCCGACAAGAATAAAAGAAGCGAATTCTCTGGGAGTGTAAAACGGTTTGCAGATAATGAGCAGTGACTCTAGTACAGGAGAACATGATTTTAACAGTACAGTGACATCTTTACACCAGCGTTCGTTCACATAGAAGCAAATTCCAGCTCCTTTCTTTTTTTCACTTTGCGCCACATCTCCGTCCTGCTCTGTAAAGCTGAAAACCAGGTAAATGCAGCGCTCTGTCCAGGGTCACCTCACTAAGCCAGGTTTCCGTAAAACAAACGGCAGACTAATTTGAAAAGTCTTTGTTGGTTTTGATTAACAGGAGTAGTTCGTCAGGTTTGTTGCGGCGGGATCGCAAATTGGACAGAAATAAAGATGGAAGAAGGGTATGTAGTCCTCTGCGTCTTAGGCGCACGACCGTGCCAGCTCGTCTGCCTCTCCTGCGTCTCTGTCAGGTTAAGCAGTGTAATGGCACCAGTTGTAAGAATTTCCAAAATTTCAGTCAGTTCCTGATAAAACATCAGAGCTGAGCCAGGTTGAACATTGTTCTGAATAGCCAGTAGTTGTTCTCTACTCCAGGAGTTGTAGTTAGATGCGCAGTAAACAACATTAATAATGAAAAACAAACAAAACGTGTAGCTGCAACACACCGAGGCGGCCATCCACGGTGCCATCTTGGAATATTAAATTAACATGAAGAATTTTAATACGAAAATCCAAGAATGACGAGAATGCTCCAGGTTAGTCACAGTTCACAAAACTTCCAGATTAAGTAATTTTTGAGCTGGGTAGGCTCTAGTTATCAATTGCACCATTAGCCTAACCCAGTCAGATGAAGTGAGATCCTCCCTCATTTCGCTATCTGAAGGGCTGCTACTTACTTGTCATTGTGAGAAGGGGTGGTTTTCCTCACTGTCAGGTCATTCTGTGCATAGAAATTGTTCAGTGCATCTAGCAGGGAGGCATCATAAACACAGGCAGGTTTTATTGACCTGTAGACTGTGATAGCCTGGATATAGCCTGTGATTAGCATAACAGAGATGTGGTCTGGGTAACGGGGGTGGGGGCAGGGCTCCATTTGGTATGCACTGGGAATGGTTGTGTAAACAAGATCTAGCGTGTTTGCCCCTCTCGTTGCAAAGCACACATACTGATGGAATTTCAGGACCACCAACTTGATTTGCATGGTTGAAATCTCTGGCGACAATAAACAGTCCATCAGGGTGTGCATTCTAGAGTTTTCTAGTAGCTCTGTACAGCTCACACAGCGCCTCTTTAGCATTAGCGCCGGGGGGAACGTACACGCCAAAAATGAGAACGGTGGTGAATTCCCATGGTAAATAAAATGGTCTGCATTGAACGGTCACAAACTCAGAGTTATAAGCAGTAACTAGCACGGAGTTCTCGTACCATTCCATTTTGATGTAAACACACAAGCCACCGCAACAAGTCTTACTGCACAGAGCTGCATTTCTGTCAGAACAAAATGAGGTGAGCCCACCTAGCTGAACAGCAGTGTCCAGAACTCTGTCACTGAGCCATGTGTCTGTGAAAAAGATGCAGCAATCCCTCAACTCATGCCGGGTAGTCTGGTGAAGTTGGATGCAGTCCAGTTTATTGTCCAGGGAGCAGACATTGGAGAACAGAATGGATGGAAGGGCCGGCTGGCTGGGGTTAGTGCTTAGTCTAGCAAAGACACCCACACGTTTGCTGTACTTCCACTTCACACACCACTTATAGCAGACCTTCCTTCAGCGAATGGCATCAGGCAATGCCGAGGGCTGGAGGACTGGTTTCCATAGCAACTCAAGGACGCATAGCATCTCCAACAAATCATCCTGCACCTTACCTTATCAGGGTTTCCCCCTAGAGAGGGGCTGCAGGGAAGACAAACCATGGCCAAAGTTAGAGTGCATGAGGAACAGGAGAAGTCTTTGATGTGACCTGGATTCCAACCAGGGACATTTCTCTGTCCCAAGCAAAAGCCAAGAATCCTAACTGCTAGACCACAGCACAAATGCTGGCATCACTGGGCCAGAAGCAATCTTGGTAGAGGAGTTAAAATATTTTTGAGTCAGCAAGCTCTGTGTAGGTCAAACAGTGCCATTATCCATAATGTTAGTTAGGACAAAGGAGCAACAAGCCAACCAGGTGTCAAACCTAGAATTGTTTGTGCCACAGGCAGATGCATAATCCATTGCACCACCCTGAACTAGTAATGTGAGCTTCTCCCTCATTTCAGTGTTCCTCATAAAACGTACACCGAGTAGATGAGGGACTCAGAACATCCATGCCTTGGCCCAGATCCAACCTGAGGATGCCGCATCCGCAGGGCAGAGTGTTGGCTACCATACAATCACTGCTCAATGTTATTCATATGTCAAGCTGTTATGATGCCGGAAATTCACCTCCTCGATGAACTGTGGGATGCATTGGTCTGCCTACAGCCTGGGGTAGTGACATAGGCTGGCACACATTTGTTGACAATTCAATACTTTAAATAGTGCTAGTCTACCAAAACCTAAAATGGCCATTCTTAGTATGCATTCTGTATCATGCAACATGAGTTTAATTATAAGATTGCAAACTACATCGGAACAGATGGTTTTAAAGTGCGAATTTTGAATTATTTCCATTGTCGGGATGGACACTTATTAATTAGGCTAACTTTTTATGCTGTCCAAATTATATGACAATATTTCTGTTGTACTGCAAGCAAGAATTAAAAGCAAAGTGCTATATTTAAACAATACAATATTTTGTTTCATTTATAGGCCTATAGCTGTTCATCACCAGTATTGGCTGAACAAGTACTCAAGTGGCCTGTGTGGAAAGAATTGGGCAAATCCTTCTGATGTTGCAGGAGCGACAAGCGCGAGAAAGATTAACAATATGAGAATAAAAGGATGGGTGACTGTCCATGGTTACCCCAAGGTTACATGCAGTGACCGAAGGAGAGATCAGAGAGTTGTCCAGGGAGATCACAAGATCCTGATTGGGGGGGATGAATCAGTTTTGATAAATAGCAGTTCAGTTTTGCTGGGGTTGAGTTTCAGCTGATGAGCTGGGATCAAGGAGATGTCTGCCAGACATGCAGAAATCTGGAAATATGAGCGTCTGAGGGAAGAAATTAGAGAAGTTGAGCGTCATCTGCATAGCAGTGGAATGAGAACCCTTGTGAGGACATTACCGCACCAAGAGATCTAGTATAGAGGAAGAACAGAACAGGACCAAGTACTGAGCCCAGAGGGACACCAGTGGAGAACCTGCATGAAGGTGATTCCATGTCACATGATATGACTTACCTTCAAGGTAGGAAGTGAGCCATTGCCATGCTGAGCCATGAATTCCAAGACTCATAAGCATGGACACGAGAGTCTTGTGCTTGACTGTGTCAAAAAGTGCTGAAAGGTTGAGGAGGATGAGGACTGATAACAGTTTGGCCGATCTAGCAGAATGTAGCTTCTTAGTGACAGCCAAAAGTGCAGTCTCTGTGGAATGTGCTGCTTGGAAACCAGATTGATTAGGATCCTGGAGGTTGTTCTGTGACACAGAGAGAGACAGGTGTTAGAAAGTGCACTCAAGGATTTTAGAAAAAAATAAAAAGACGATTTGTGATACCGGTTGGTAGTTGCTGATGTCTGAGGGATCGTGTAAGATTTGTTTCAGGTTCAATGTCTGTCAGATTCAGTATCCACCTCCCTCTCCACAATCCTCAGTGTGACAAGCACTTGGAAAATAAACAAACAGACACAGGATCGTGTTTAAACTCAGTCTGAATTCACTACAGGAAATCTAGGGGTATATACACACACACAGAGATGCATATGTCCGAGTACATTACCAAGGCAATAGATAAACAAAAAGAACATTATATAAAATAAATCATGACTGCTATGCAGCTTGCATGGATATAGCACAGGAAGTAAAAGATAAACTAGGACAAGCATGGTATGTTCTTTTTACGATAGCTTACGAAGTCATAGCATACACTTATGTCATATAGAACCAAAAAAGGACAAGTTGAGAGGAGACAGCCGAGAGGCCTTTAAAAGGAAAAAGAAAAACTACTAATATAAATTGGAGGGAGCAAGAATTGAACATCTAAAATCATAGTAGTAATATAAAAAAGTTAAAGGTAATATTAAAAGTTCAAAAAAAGATTTTGATCTTACAATGCCCCCTTTTGTTCTAAAAGAACAAACACTAAAAAAAAACCAACATCTTGTGCCTTCAATATTTGTACAACAGGAAAGGTAGGGTTCATGATAGATTTTAAACATTTATATGAGTGTTTAATGAGTGAACTCAAACAAGAGAGAGAAGCAGGAGCATAGCCAATGACTAGCAATAATCTGAAATAAAATTGGAGAATTTAGGGCCATATAAATAAAGAGGGGGAAAAAACATGATAAGAATAAAATGAAAGATCTTCTTTTTGAACGAAAAAAAAAATATGCTGTTGATAGCAGTAGAAATTGATGCTCCCTGTTGATCGCAGTATAGACCCCTTCTCCTGCGGTAGAGCCCCTTGGGCCAGCTTTATAGGAGTTCTCTCTGCAGCAGTTGTTGCTTTCTCAAGTCAATTAGCATGAATCCACTGTGGTCAGAGGCTACCTAGTACAGCAGTCCTTGTCACAGCAATGACCTCGGTCAGTGTGCTGTAAGCAGCCTCACCCACCTTCTGGAGATTCAGGAATTTCACCAACAGCTGGTAAACTGGATCAAAAGGATGACATCTCTGTGGGAAGAGGCAAACAACAAGACATCACCATGTGTACTCTTCAATTTTTCAATCAAGGCCTGGGTGTAATCAGGAACAGCGATGTCCAGATCCCCTGTAAAGGAAAAGCATCCAGATATCCTGTTAAGGAAAGAGCAAGGTTACCTTTTAGCCATGGATTAAGGAAAGGGTTGTCCCATAATAATCTTAGTCATGGCACTAGGTGTCGTTCTGAGCTCACAGCACAGCTGGTAACAGATCAACCCAAGATTTACCACATTCCATCATTGCTTCAAGTCAAACGTTCTTTTAACATTCTGTTCATCCTTTAAACCACACCTGACAACCATGGATGGTCTGAATATGAAACTTCCAATCAATGCTCAGATCCTTAAAGCTCTTATGTTACCTTTACTACAAAAGGTGTGCCTTGATCAATGACAGATGGAATTCCATATAGAGGAATATTTACCACCATGTTAGCATTTTCCTTAGCACATGGAAAAGGTTGATTTAGAAAGCTTGTCCACCATGACCAACATGTATTTTAGCAGACCTTTTGGCATGTGACTGAAGTTGCAAATACTGAAAAGGCAACTGTGCAACGTTTTTAGCAATCTGTGGTGTGGATTTAGACCTAGCACAAATAAGGCATGAATCCAACAAAAGTTTACTGTCTTGCATACATCAGATATGCAAAATTCTTGTAAATATTTTGTCTTACCCCTGTTTGAGAGACATGAGAAATACCAAGAAAATGTCTCTAGGAAAGGTAGCACTGATTTAGGTAGAGCAAGTCGGCCACACGAATCACAAATGAGGTTGTCAGAACCTCGTTAATAGTTCTGTGTTGTTCAAAAGTAAACGTCAGCATCGGTCACCTGCATCTGCAAAAACTGCACATCTATATCTTTAAGAACAGAGAAGTGAGAAACATAGTGAATTATCTGCAAATGAACAAGATGAACCCTTTCTTTCTGCACATTTAACAACTTCACCAGCCAAATGCTACCTTTCACCTTTTCAGAATGTCCAGTATCATGTATTAACATTACTATATTATACTATATTATAGTATTAACATTGACTATACCCAAGTGCTTAGGAAGAATACAGGCTTGCTTTAAATCAGACAACTTATTTTGATCTTATAGACCCAGAGTGGGTTTCTTCAGGATGGGAATAACCTTGGCTCTTTTGAATGCTGTTGGTAAATGACCAGATGTTATGAAGCTATTGATAGTGGTGATGAAGAGGACAAGGTCTTGAGTGATGATCTGGAGCATTGTGGAAGGGATAGGATCCAGTGGGCAGGTGGTAGGATTACACAATGAGAGGATTTGAAGGATCTCATCTGTTGATAGATTGGAAAACTGTGCCAGTGACGTGGAAAGGGAATCTTTAATATGAAGTGAAGGAGTTGGGGTTGGAGTGATGGTACGATAGATTTGTTTATTCTTCCTATCAAAAGCGTTGGCAAAGTCTTTGGCAGTCAGAGAGGATGGAGCAGGAGGAGCCAGCTGGTTGAGTAATGAATAAAAGATTTTGGAGTTTGCAAGGATCTTGGGCAGAGATTTCCAGATTTTTCATACAGAAGGCAGTGTTGGCAGACATCACATCAGATGAGAATTTGGACAGATCATGGTAAGACGACAGATCCGTGACAAGTTGTGATTTCTTCCACTTTCCCTCTGCTGCTCTTAATTCTCTTTGATTGCCATGAGACACATCTGATAGCCAAGGAGCAGGGTGAGAATTCTTCCTGGGTTTGGAAGATAGTGGGCAGAGGAGATCCTTATATGAAGAACATGAGGAGAGGAGAGTATGGTGGCTAGCTCCAGTGGAAGGGAGGAAAAGGAGTCAGGGTCTGGAAGGTATGATAGGGTGCAGGAAGCGATGGATGAAGGGGAGACAGAGTGGAGGTTTCACCGAGTGAGAGAGAAACATTAACAGCTGGTTTTAGGCAGAACAGGTAGGGTGATGGTAAAGAATACCAAGTGATGATCAGAGATGTGATGTGGGGCCACCCAAGGGTGGGGTGTAACAATATTTGGACAAGCACTCCCAAAGGGCTACAATTTTTGCAAGAGTGTGATCTTTTAATTTGGAGTGTGATCTTTTAATTTGGAGTGTGATCTTTTAATTTGGAAAGGTGTGGAAAGGTGTCTCCAGTTGTTTTTGAAGCTGGCTGTTGCTGTTCCCCATACCTCGATGACACATCAGGCACACAACCTGCATGTCACACCCCAGCCTGAATCTCACAAGACACAGGAAGCTAGTTGTCTAGCTTGGAGAGGACAGTGTTGCTCCAGCTGGGAACCGTTCTTTTGCAGCACTTACAGGCAAGATATTCTGATGCCACATAGTAAGAGTTGCAGATACAAACCACATGCCCGGGCCTCTGATACAGGCCAGCAGACGTGAACTGACTGGCTAGTTTTGATGTGGACAGATCAGTCGCACACGCCAAAACTTCCCTGGCAGCCACAGGAACAGTGGGTGCCCAAAGTACTGCTCCAATGCTGGCTTGGCACTGGAGATCTTTGATGGCTGAGATGGATACCAACACATTTTGTCTACCTTTCTATGGTTCAGTCCTGGTTGATCAAAGTGTGACCACAGAACAGGGCCTTGCAATACAGCGCTGGTCAATCTCTGTCAGGGCAGGGATCCAACTACAGTAGCTGGCAGGCATATTCTGCGATCTATTACACAGTTATGAGAGTGTTACAACCCCAGGGGTAAGAGGGTCAAAATTTAGGCTTTAGCCTGTGAATGCCAACAAACACAGACGTCGAGGAAACTATTGCAAGGATTTTGATTGATTTACATATGAACATATTTACAAATTAAGACCATTGAACCAAAACAAAAAAAACAATTCAAAGGAGAAAGAGAAACAGACAATATAAGCATGAGCCACTGGTGGTAGATTAGCATGGTTGAAAGCAAAGAACCAAATAACAAAACTCTAAACCTGTTCTTATTTAATAAACTTACTTGCCTAGCTCTGAATAAAAAAGGGGAACCCTATCCTTCCTATCTGTTCTAATTAGGCTATCAATCAAAACATATAGGCAACAGGTGCAACTAAGCCTAGTGTCTCCAAACAAACTTTGAATCTAGCAGTGGTACAAATAAAGCCAGGTATGTCATTTGTTTTAGACTCACCCTTACCATCACAGTGCCCACACAAAATCTCAACACATTCTCAAACATCTCAACAAACTCTCTCTTGTTCATTTCAAGTTCCCCAATTTAAAGAAAAGAGGGCGGGTCATCTTAGGCAGTCCTCCAATGATTGATGGACTTCTCATTGGAGCCAGTCAATGATGATTTTCCCCAATCAAGAATCCTCCACTGAGGGACATGGTTATTGGCAGGCAGGCAGGGCCGAACAGATACATGTTAGTGAAACTAAACATTAGTTAAAACAAACCTGTAACATCTTCCCAGAAGAACAAACCTAAGAGGTTTTTGACTACCCATACAAGCATTTCACACATCTACCCATTACAAACATCTTTACACTGGGCATCTAGAGAGGATATCAGCAATAACATTTTCAGTACCTTTTTTGAGTTTAATGATGATATTAAAATTTTACAGTATGAGAGACCATCTCTTCAATATATGGTTAGCATTATACATTATGCATGTAAAATCACCAAAGTATTATGGTCAGTAAAAACAGTGACAGGAAGTGAGCTAGACTTAACATACACCTCAAAGTGTTGTAAAGCTAAAATCAAGGCCAAGGCTTCTTTCTCAACGGTGGAATAGATAAATTGGTGTTTCAGAAATGTATGTGAGAAAAAGCAAACTGGCTGGTCAAGACCATCCTCACATTCTTGCTTCATATTGTTAAAACCCAGGAAATATAGTGTTCATAAGTCTTTGGAAGGTTGCAGGAGCATTCCCAATTTCAAAAGTCATAATGCAGTACTGTAGAAAGTAATAAGGGGTTACAAAAGCAGAGATTTCTGCTGCACACTCAGTCAAAGGCACTTGCAAGTAACGTTCAAGAAGGTTTAATTTAGTGACAAATTTAGCTGATCCTACTCTATCCACACAATCATCAATGCATGGCAGAGGATAAGAGTCAGGGATAGTAAAAATATTCACTTTTCTATAATCAGTACAGAATCTAAAACTTCCATTAGGTTTTAGGACAAGCAAAATAGGGCAGCTCCGTGGACTTGAGCTTGGTGTAGCCAATTTGATTTCTAATAGATAGTCTACCCCTTGTTTCATTGTTGATGATAAACAATTATCATTTCATGATAATGGTGCTGCTTAATAGGTTCACTAAATCTAATATCAGGTTGGATCAAATGTGTCTGGGTTGGTATATCACCAAACAAAGAAGGGAAGCGGTTAATAAGGTTAACCAGGTCTTCTTTCTGTTCTGAGGATAACTGTGTCAACACACTGTCTAGTTTTAGCAATATGTCAGAGTTGTTGAGTCAAGTGAAAACATGTGAATAGTATAAATAAGGGTCATCCAGACTGAAGTTTTAACATTTAACACAGGTAAAACAGTGGAAACAGACTAAGAAGACTTCTCATCTTCATTACTACTAGATTCTGCTGATGAAGATGAATAAGAGTGATACAGTTTCAACATGTTCGCATGACACACCCTTGATTTGCTCCTTCTGTCTGGAGTGTCATTCATATAGTGTGTATCGCTCAACCTTTCTTTAATTACATAAAGTTCTAAAAACTTGGCAGACAATGTGCTCCAGGAATTGGCAACAAAATCATAGACTTATCACCTGGCACGAACATGCGCTTCTGAGCATTAAAATCGAAGCGCTTCTTCATAACATGTCGTGTCTTTGTAAGAGTCTCCTTTGCAAAAGTACATGCCATGCGCAAGCATTCCCTAAATGTGCTCAAATATGTCAAGAAATCAGCTTTGTTTGTGTTGCATGAAGGGCAACTTTGTTTTTTTTTGTTGTTGTTGTCTTTCTTTGTTGTTATTGCTGTGTTGGAAGAAGAGCTTGGTTTCCAGCAAGACACACCCATCTGAAATCCGAGCCCTTTGGGAGTGCTTGACTGAATATGACAAAGGACACACAATATACCTTCCATGTTATCATGACACAATCAATAAAGGGAGATTACGAGCTCAATAACAGTTGTTGTGCCTGGGGTGGAGATTACAAACATACAAAAGCATGACAATGATAAATATTGTTATATTCTTTCATTGTTTCACTTACTAATTCCACTGATTGCAATAAATGACTCAATACAAAAAAATAATTTCTCTTTCATTTCAATACAATATACAGTCTAACATTAGAAATCATCTGCCATGTAATTGAATAGAATTCAATCATTAATCTAATAATAATCTTTCGAGGGTTGACACCAGTGGCAAGTTATTTTAATTCATGAGTATAGACCTTCTGGGGCCTGATAACAAACAAGATATAAGGTAAGATCTGTGCTGATGATGAATTGTGTAACATATTTATATTAAAAGAATGTAATACTGCAACACAACACAATCAGATATATAGTAATTATTGTTATTGCTTAATCACAATGGTAATCTAAAACTCGTTATATTAATAGCCAATACTGGTGATAAACAGCTATATGCCTATAAATTAAACAAAATATTCTATTGTTTAAATACAGCACTGTGCTTAATTCTTGCTTTAGTACAACAGAAGTATTGTCATATAATTTGGAGATCATTAAAAAGTTGTCTTAAAAATTAATTAAGCCTAATTAATGTGTCCATCTTGACAATAGACTTAATACAAAATTTAAAACAACACTTAAATCCATCTGTTCCAATGTAGTTTGCAATATTACAATTAAACTCATGTTGCGCGGCACGGTGGTGTGGTGGTTAGCACTGTCGCCTCACAGCAAGAAGGTCCTGGGTTCGATCCCCGGGTCACCCAG
>JAQMYM010004369.1:0-13929 GCA_030014255.1 Parauchenoglanis ngamensis | reverse complement strand
ATTTTATGCCACTGTGATTGCCCGACAATCAATCTGAAATGGTGACCAACGTGAAAGACAAAAATATAGTGAAGTCTCATCCTGGCATAATCAGTTCATCTGCTGGATACAGTGATAATTCCATTTAAAATCCTAGAAATATTCAACGATTCATTTGTGAAATATAGTGCTAATAACTATCTCCAAACTCAGACAGTCACATGGACAAACCAATGGCTAGTCAAAAAAAATGGGCCTTAAGTTCCTGGAGATAAACTTCAAGTAAATAAGCAAGCAAGTATGACAAAGAGGAAGGAAGCTGTTGATAAAAAAAAATCTCATATCTTTGACTATGCTATGACCCTGAGAAGTGAGAAGTGAGCCAAATGCTGCATTTCCCAGGGAGCAATTGAGGGTTAGTCTTGCTCAAGAGCACTTCAGCCATGGATTCAGAGAGAAAGGAAAGCACTGTTCATTCACTTCCCCACCCACACATTCTTCCTGCTGGACCGGGGAATCGGTCACATTTAAGATCATGCACAAAGTACGTAGTTTTTGCAGAACACGTTTAGCTGTTTTCCTTTTCATGACTGTTAGAGCTTCTGTGAGCTTCGAATCAGGTTCAATCTCTATCAGACTCTGCAACCATCTTTCTCTCTCTTCCTCTGTGTGACAAGCGCACAAGGTCGTGTTAAACTCCGTCTGATTTTAATGAAGAAAGTCTAGAAGTATTTATACACAGAATCATAGATATCTCAAGGAAACAGATAAACAGAAAAACGCCTTTGTTTAGATGAAAGGAGCCTTGTAGTCTCCACATAATAAAGGTCTCCTATGTGAGGAGTGTGCCAGAAGATAAATCAGGAATAGTATATCATGTTTTTATGATAGATTAGCCTAAACAGAACATCCTTGATCATGTCTTAAGGACCTAAATTGTCTGGAGCGCACAGGACGGAGAGGAAAAAAGTAACAGTGGTCAAAGGACAGAGAAGGGACAAGATTTTCAATCTAACAATGATAGTGTCAAGTACGGTAAATAATAAAACACGATGGGCCATGCTGTTATCATGGGAAAATAAACGACAACAGGGTGGTTGTTAAAGTTGATTATTTACTACAGCCATTCGACGACATTTGCCTTTTTAAACTTATTACTGAGCAGCACATTGCACTTTTAACCTTTTATAGTTACATTTCATATTGTGTAATGTCCATGAAACAAGTTCTTTTTTTTATCCCTTACACTGTAACAGTTATTTACCTTGACCAGCCTCTCTTTTTTCCTCTCTTGATATTAATAAAACAAAAAAACCGCAGCTTGTCATGTTACCAAGAAAACGTACTGACTATTACAAAGCACTGACACTGGAGACTCCTCCGTTTGGGATTTAATAGTAATGCACAGGCTTTTTTCCTTGTTTATCCTTTTATTTTATTTGTTTATTTATTTTAAAGAAAGATAATAGACTTTGCTTCTCTACATTCCAAGTTTTATTAACATTCCTGGTCAACTGGACATGTCATAATCAGCTATTTTCCATCATACAGCAGCTGACACTGTACATATCTGTGTACATTACAAATATAATTCAATTCACTCAATTTTTATTTGTATAGCGTGACAGACAGACATTCACAGAAGTATATAAATTCTGAATATAAACTTAAGTCTATAAATTTATCTATCTATGAATATATCTGTGGATGGATAGATAGATAGAGATACAGAAGCCTGTAGCGACAGTGGCAAGAAAAAACTCCCTGAGACGACAAGAGGAAGAAACTTTGAGAGGAACCAGACTCTGCCTGACACCAGACAATGCGATTACAACCAACACCCTTCTGTCACTGTATGTTATATGGTCAAAAAAATTGTAGAGTATATGAGAGAGCCTAGGCATATACGTGACTGTGGTTTGTAATTCTAATTAAGCAACTGGCTCATGACATGTTCATCTTGTAATCTTACCATTCATCATCAAGCTGTCATTCATACTACCTCTAGAGTAGCACCAGATAATGTTTTCTGAATATTTTCAGAATTGAATGGTTGCAAAATCTAAATATTACTCAAATGAAAACACAAGTTAAGTCATGAGGCTAGCAGCGTAGTGTGATGTAAAGAGTATTGCTTTCTCTGTGAAAACATGCTCTACCATTTCCATCAAATGTGGTTTGTAGACGTGATGTGACGTAGCACATCATAACACATTCCGTATAACTGATCGTGGAGTTCTGTGCCAACTGTTTTTGGTGATTGCTTGTGGCAGTCCTACTTCATTCCCAACTTATGTAATAGTTTTTGCAGATTAAGTGTCCTGTTCCCTATTCTTTATGTGCTTCCTGTAGGGGTGTCCTGTAGACCAGGTTCGAGATGTTCTGTCTCGGGTACCAATGGCACAGAAATTTGCTAAATACTGGATCTGCCAGGTGCGCTTGATGGAGCAAGAGGGCAACCTTGATGTGCTGCCCACATTTGAGGAGGCTGTTCGTGTAGTCAGAGAGGTATGCATTTTATTCCACCCCCAACACACACACAATTTTCTTTAACGATTACTGTGCACTTTTATCTACCTTCCTGTTTGGGCAGGAGGCTGAAGGAATGTCAGTAATTGAACCGCTTTCACCTTGTTACAACAGATAAAGTGTTTTTATTATTTTAAGAAGAAAGATAAGTGTGTGGTATGATATCTTTACTGGTATCAGATCATAGCTTGTAGATAATAAAGTATTAAAGTGCTTTTAGTCATCTACTGTGCTTAACAATAAATTTGAGCAAGTCATGAAGCAATAGACAGGAAAACACACCCCAGTCATTTTCCTCATTCCAGATGTTTGGTTTGGTTTGGTTACATTAAAAAAAAAAACGGAGTCACAATAGTCTACAACCAGAGTTTATTTATTCCGTTCATGCCAATCATTCTGGAACTGACTGTATATGTTGAAGTTGTTGGTGGTTTTAGATCAACCCTTATAACGCGATGGTTGCAAATTGGGTCTCAATTCACATCCCTTCTTCTCAGTTGAATTTCTCACGAGGTTTTCGCAGTGAGGTGTAGCACATGAAAAGTCATGCCTTGACCTTTCCAACAACGTTAGTTGCTCGTCTATGCGTCAATGTTGGCAAGAAAAATAATTTTGAATTTATATCAAATTTAATCAGTTGCTATCCAGCTCTGTGTCCATCTCTACACCCGCTACTATTGTTTGAATTATTAATGAACTCATCTTTTCAGATAAGCAACACTCATTATAAGAAAGAGCGGAACCGGAGCTTTGTAATAATGCTAGTTCCATTTGAACATACTGAAGTAATCATTGTATGAATGAAAATTCTTCGAAGTAATATATTTACTCATTTCTTTACCCATTTTCATACTCATGCTCCTCGGTTGAACTGCAGATGATGCAAGTTGTTTCTCTGTGCAACAAAGCATTGTTGAGTAATCTGCTTTTGAAATCACAGCAAAGAGAGCGATGACGTTCATTTCCTTTAATTACTAAGCACATATGTTTGCAGTTTGCTAAGAGGATCATAGAGGATACCACCATCATGGTTCTTATATTTCCAGATTCCAAACAATCCCCCTACTCAAACATGAAAACGATATCGCTACTGTTATTGAGCGCTACATGTAAAAACAATAATTTCTTTATGTAAAGATATCTTTATGTAAAGGCTAATATAAAAAATTTCAAGGATTATCATATTAAATGGAAGAGCTGCATAGCCTAGACAATATGAGGGAGGAAAAAACCATCCTGTATGACCAGCCCCTACAATGACCAAGAGAAAAGCTTAAAAGTAAAGGGTACGAAATTACCATGAAAAAAGCCGTAGCTTCATAGGGTTAAACTTATTTAATTAAATTAAAAAGATAAATTTGACATATAACTATAATAACTAAATATGCAAAGTGCTGCAGTATATATGTGGTTTAAATGTAATTAAAAGTTCATGTCTGAGGAAGTACTCAATGCAGCTTCATCAGCTTGGTTCAGCAATTTTGCATCATATAGAAAGATCATAGAAATAAAATGACACTGTGACTGGAGGAAACCTTTTTGCTTATTTAGAGGCTTTAAGTCCTGATGTTACTATTACAAATTTTGGATTTGATTCTATAGACATATTTTTTAACCCATCAGTTCTTTAAAAAAAAAAAATAGTTGGTCAATAATGACTTTTCTTGCCTTTTTTTAAAATTTTTTTTAAACAGTCTGTCGATGAACTGCGCTCTGTGGTATTCGAGATCCTTAAGAAGAAAGAAGCAAAAGGTAAAAACCTCTTCCTTTTCTTAACTTAATTCCAGAGTGTTAAACTACTGTAGGTGATTTTAATATCTATATCAATATAGAGTGGTTAATATATATATATATATATATATATAATTTCTCAATATAGAGTGGTTATTCATCTTGCCAACATTATAGGCTCCTCTTCAGAGAGAGAGGATGATGCAGACGGTGGTGAAGATGAGGAACACGGTTTTAACACGTGCACCCCTAAACCTGTCGGCGCACTGATCCGTGGAGAGAAAAGAAACTCGTCTGTAATAAAATACAAGATCACAGCTACTCCTGGGTATGTTATTCTTTATAGTATACTTGGGTGTAACTTTGTTTTGAAATATGCTGCGGACAAGACTGATGACAACTAGATGCTGTATTTTATATTTTGGTTTAGGTTCGGCCAAGGGGTATTATACCGGTTAAATAAGGAATAACACTTGGGGGGTATGTTTTCTAGTCGTTGCACGCTGTAAAGTGATTTATTCTATGAATATTACCAATACTTTTTCATAGATTTTTTTGAATGAGTGGCTAAATTAATCCGCACTTTCTGACCAGTCCGAATCAAGCATTCAGCAGCACTGTTGTATAAGCTGCAATTTCAAACAGTTGGGTCCAGCATAAGTTACACTTGTGTTTGTGTATGACAATACCTAGTGTGTGATCAGGTATCCAAGAGTATCAGGAAATAAGAGGAACTGAAATGTATCCTTTTTGTTTAGCGGGAAAATGAGCCAGCAGAAGCAGCGGCCTGGGCAAGTGAATGGCCATGAACTTCGTTTCTTCACTCCAGTACGCCGTTCTTTGCGTATTGAGAAAACAGCTTCTCGTTACCCAGCAGTTCTGCAGGAGCACGACCCCTGTGTAACCTCTCTTCATGAACTCTTGGAGAATGGCGAAGGCCAGAGTGAGATCACATGTATTGCAGAAACGTCGTCATCTCCTCTCTACGTGTACCGGGAGAATGAAGCCCTGAAGGAACATGTGCAGATTGAACTGGTTTATGATGATACTGTTGCATCATGAAGCCCTGTAGGAGCTTGTGCAGATTCAACTGATTTATGAAGACGAAAAAATGCCATGATTACCTAAGAGATTCCATTCTTCCAAATTTTTTTTAACCAGGCACTTTCCTTGTGTTGTGAAAGTGAAACATGCTTTTTCTGTCTGGAAAAAGAGCATGAAAGATGTGACTCAACTACTTGTTCAGGCTGGTATGCTCAAAGCAATAATAGAGAAGACAGTCGTAATATTTTTAAATCTTTCATAAGAGATTACATGATGGAATGGGCCTAAATTGTATAAAAGGAAAAGGATCCAATATTAGGTTTTTTTATTATTATTTTTTTTTTTAATTATATGTGAATTTATTATATCATGTGTCATATATGATGTTCTCTGCTCTCAGAATTTTAATTCCTACTTGTTTTGTTTCTATTCATTGACAGGTAAATCTTTTCTTGGTTTTTATTTTAATATTTTTATTGTTTTGCGAAATATATATTCACACATCCAACTATGTCCAATACAGGTATGTTGGAAAGTTTCACTACAGTCTTAAAAAAAGGAGATCCTGCACAACTGCCCTTGCTCATTGCTCATTGCTCACTTGTGATCATTAAATAATGTGCTCAATAAATTGTCGTGCTGAGCAAGAGCAGTGTGGGATCTCCCTTTTTCAATATTTTATTTCAAGATTAAAATGCATTTTATGAGCTAATATCACTCAGGTAGGCTGTATACATCGTATTTGGCAGTGCTTATCAGAACTTAAAGTTCATAAAATGATTTATCAGAATATAAAATAACACACACAACAGCAAGTGATAACAGTGGCAGGTGCTACACGCCCAAACAAGTGAAACCTGAAGAAACATTAGTCACTTGTCCGTTCCTAATCATTTAAGTCTCTACTGAAGATAAAGCAACAGGATATTGGATTTTGTGTAGGTGGCTATGATGGGCTACATTTGGTTTACCTTTAGCAATGAAATATTAAATTTCAGAATTAAATAAAAAATTTTTTTGTGGTAATCAGACTGGATAATCATTTGCTGAGATTATATATATATATATATATATATAATGTCTTAAAGTAATGATGGACTGTTGTTTCTCTCTCTCTCTCTCTCTCTCTCTCTATATATATATATATATATGTATATGTATATATGTATATATATATATATATATATGTATATATATATATATATATATATACACATACACGCACACACAAACACACGTTCCCCATCCAATCTGGTTGAGTTATTGGGTATGCACAAACTATAGCATGCCCCTTTATCCAGCATCATAGGCTTAATGTTTTATAGAACATGATGGATCTGATCTTAATAGTCATCATAGCTACCCCTAACTGTGTTCTAAATGTATGCAATTTGGTTTCCAAGAAAATAGGGCTGGGTGATATGGAAGAAATATCTTATCTAAATATATATAATTTTTTTCATATCAGTTGCTACTGATATACATCACTATTTCGATAGAGCGGGGCGATAAAAATTATATCACAATATTTTCCTGACATTTTCATGATAACGATATTTATCACGATATATATTATACTATGAAAACAATACTGCCCTAAATATAATAAAGCCCTGTTTTTTCCATGCGTCACCTGAGATAGTTCTACATATCATGCTACATTATGATATACAGTTAGCTGATGGTATGAATGGTCATATTGCAAAATGATAATTTATCAATATATCGCCCAGCCCTACATGAAAAGATAACCAGTAAGAAAGTAATATTTTTGTGACCTACAAACACTGGGGACATAATTATTGTGCAAGTTTATATTCTAATGAAAAATAATCTCCAAGAACATTTTTTCAACTAAAAACCATATCAGCTTCATTATGCACTTAGTGTAAATATTTTCAGGTGACTTAATTGCTTTATTAAGAGAGGGTGTGGCTTAAAGTGAGAAATGCCTTAAATTCAGGTGTTCATAATTATTAGGCAGATTTTTGCTGCTGGGGAAATGGGCTGAAAAGAAGACGTAGCAGAAAATGAAAAGACAGATAGTTAAGTGGCTTTCAGAGGGCTACAAAGCTATTGAAATTGCAAAGATTTTGAGCCATGATCACCGCACAATCAAAAGATTTATGAGTGTGAGACCAAAGAGACGCAAAAAACATGCTGAGAAGAAAATATGGATATTAACAAGAGACTTGAGAAGAATTAAACAGGAAGTATCCGGGAATTCTTTAGCTTCAAATGCCACCATCTTTCAGACTTGCAAACTCCTTGTACTCTGCAAAAGATGTGCCTTGCATGATTGGCAAGGTCAGAAGGGCAGAAAAACAGCCTCCTTTAAATAAATTTAAAAAAAAACACAAAACAATACATGAAGATGGATTTTTCAAGTCTTTTGTGGACAGATAAGAGTGACACTGGATCGACTTCATGGGTGGGTCCATGGCTGGGTTGCTGACCTACATCACACACCAGTTTGACTAAAATGTCAGCAATGTGGGGGGGGGATTTTGTTATGGGCTGGAATTATTGACACTGCATTAGTTGGACCATTTCAAGTGGAAAATGGATTGAAAATTAACTCCAAAAACTACTGCAAGTTTCTGGAGGACACCTTCCTCAAGCAGTGGTACCAAAAGATGCCAGAATCTTTCAAAAGGTCCACGATACTGATGCAAGACAATGCTCCATCTCATGCATCCAAGTATACCAGAGATTGGCTGACCAGCGAAAGGGTTCAAAGATGTCAAAATGATGACTTGGCCTGCATGCTCGCCTGATTTGAACCCAATAGAAAACCTGTGGGCCTTCCTATGAAGGGCAATTTACAGACAATGAAAGCAGTATCATCACTGAACAGCCTGTGCGCATCTGTCTTGGTTGTTTCATCACAAATTAGGCACAATCAAATTAAAAACTGACAGAATCCATGGCTAAAAGGTTAATACAATCATTAGAAAATAATGGAGGTTATATTGGCAAATAAAAGTTTTTTTGGAGGTTAGAATTTTTTTGTTAGCAGTTAAACTTCTGAATTCATTGCTTTGTTCATTATTATTATTTATAAATATGTCACTGTTTTTTTTTTTTTTGTTCTTTGTTCATGGAATTATCTAAAAATTGTAATGTGTTTCTCAGTTCTGAGTATGAGACTCAAATCTGAGTCTTTTTTTTATATAACAATTACTCTTATAACAAGAAATGAATTGGTATTGTTTATAATGCTTCTATTGAACATTTTTTTTTTAATTTGCAAAATACAGATTTGCATAATAATTATATGAGCAGTATATACATGCTGTCACATGCATACTGATAAATCACGCTCATGCATGTTTCTCTGTCTCAATCATCACTCCTGTAGTTGATCTGTAGTAGGCAGAATGTTCCAGTACATCTAAATGCAGAGATTCAACATTTGCAACAATTGCAGATCAGCAGTTCCTTCAGTGTAGTTAGTGTACATTAGCATACAGTGCCAAGGAATTTAGGTGCATTGTTATTACATTAGTTACTGGTATTTGGTTTTAATCCTTTTAAAACCTGAAAATTTGTTATGCATATTACTGATTTTTACAGTATCTTTGTTTTGTCTAGAACGAGCACTTTATTTATTAATCACTTTAAAAAACCCTTTCTGTATTACTTGCCAACAGAGTTTTTAGAGTAATGGTATTCTTAGCCCAGAAATTCCTATTGAACCAGAATCAGAATATATTTACTGATAGAGCCTTCAAAGCACTTGTGTAAGTCACTCTGGAGAAGACCGTCAGCCAAATGCTGTAAATGTAAATGAGCAAGGCAAAATGAATCCATACAATTCCTAACACCTTTGGGATGATCTGGAGTACTTATTGCACCTAAGGCCTCCTCGCGCACTTCAGTGCCTGCCTCACTAATGTGCTTATGGTTGAATGAACACTAATCCCCAACAGTCATGCTCCAAAAGCCTTCCCACAAGTGTGGGGTTTATTACAAAATAAAGAGGGACTAAATATAGAATGGGATGTTTAACAAGTACATATGCATGTGATGGTCAGGTGTCCACATACTTTTGGCCACATAGTGTACATCACTCTTATTTTCTCACACAGTAAACCCAACTGAAGTGAGGTTTCTCTCAGAAACGAGGAGCACGCGCTGTGCTGCATGTAGCCTGACTGGCGGAAACTGCACGTGCTCCTCGTTTCTGAGAGAAACTTCCACATAAACCATGAGCCAGGTAAGTGTCATCTTTGTACAAAGGATGAATTGTTTTACATGCTATTAACACACACACACACACACACAAACATTATATACATACATACATACAGTATATATAATGTGTGTGTGTGTGCTTTAACACTGTAAAAAAAAATTATTTGTTGTTTCAACTTAAAGTGAGTTACCTGGCTGCCTTGAAAATTTGAGTCAACTGAAACTCTTATAGTAAGGTAGCATGATTGCATCATTGTACTAATTTACTCTATGAGTTTCAATGAAATTTTAAGGCAACCAGGTAAATCACTTTTTTAAAAGTTAAAACAAATCCGTTTTTTTTAAGTCTACACATCTCAGATCTCTGATTGCTTTACTATTTACATGCTGTTCCAGTGCCAGTGCCTTTTCTTTTAACTCTTTTTCTTTTAACTCCAATAAAGTTGTTAAAATGGGTCATAAAAATATGTTGTCTGCATAATTATATATCTAGTCTATTTTTATGAAGATATTTTATGACTCTATTACATATATGACCTTTCGTCTGACATTTGAACTGAAGCAAATAGCACTGACATTATTTGTTGTTTTAAAATTATTGTCTAAGTGCACATAAATTCTTCCAAGGCACAGGTTTGAGGGTCCAGAGCGAAATAGTCAATGTAGGTCATATTGAACTAAATGATGCTATATACTGAATGTGTCTTTGGCTCTTTGGATTTGGATTAAGAATTGTAGATTCCTAAAGAGGTTTTATTTCCTCCCTGGTCTATGGTCTACCAGGTCTACCAGGTATGAGTCTTTTGATTTGACTATAATCCAATAATTGCTGCTTCAGTCTAGCCCGTCTTGGAGAACATGCTTTAGGGTTTGGCGGTGCTGTGGCCACTGACCGAGGTGCTGAGCTTCGGTTGTTTGACTGCAGTGGCAGCCTTATCTGATGCACAAAGTGACAATTGATGTTTTAGACATTTAGCTGTGAATTTGTTACTTGTCTTGTTATTTACCTTCAGTTGACTTATGTGAATGTGTGTGTGTATGTTTCCAATTCTAACCTAGAGAAAAATGATACCTCTTTTGCCATTCAAAGTCACAAGAGGTTTAGAGGTTATTGCCAAGATTGACACATCGACTAGCAAAGGGACTCGTTTGGTTGTCAAAACGTCAGAAAAAGTATCAAATGGTAAGCAGAAATTTTAGTGGTAAAATCATAATTGCCAATAATATTTATTATTTATTTGTGCCATAACACCTCAATAATATATGGTATCATTACTATCTGTTATCTGTGAAATGCTTCACATGAAATGTGAAATGAAATGAAAAATGAAAATTAAAAATTGTTCTTTGTTGAGTCTTTTAATGGTTCAGTGATTGTGTACAAGGTGCAAAGTGAGCAAGACAATTACGTCCTCATGGCATTCTGCTTTATGATGGGAAGTAAAATGTATTATCCTGTATTGGAAAGGGACTCAGCCACCAAAGAGGTCTGTGTGAAGGTAAATCTATGCATCTATACAAACATGCATACTGTATTATAAAAAGTTACTGTATATGGATTAAAATGGTATGAAAGTTGAATTTAAATGCAAAATTTTCCTCATCATTTCAGGTAGTGGGGCCAGAGACGGAGCCATATATCGACTTACCTAGGATGTTCCTGTTTAGATGGGATACAAACGGAGAGTATGGAAGCCTATACTCAGTTGCAGAACCTAACCAATATCTTTCTGTTTCTGGAGGCAAGGTCATCACCCTCAGCCACAGCCAGACCCTAGTTTCAGAATCAACATTAAAACACAGAAAAGTAGAATAGCTTCAAGAAAATTGCGTCCACTGATTCCATTTATGTTTGACTTCAGTTTAATCCCAGATTGGCCATTGGTAGCATGCATTCACTCCGTATTTGATGAAGATTCAGACATGAAGAAAGACACAGAGATAGCAATCCTGTAGTATTCATGCATGCCCCTGTACCAAAAAGCTCTGGTGAACTATTATCACCTTTTATCTAGAATCTCTATTCAAAGCAAACAAGAATTAGACTTAGCAAATCAGTGCAAGAACTCTTAACATACAGTTAACGACATGCAGGCCACAGTTGTTTCTCTATTATTACACAACAGTTCTGTTATATTACTTTTATAACTGATTCCTGGCAAAGTGAACATATACAATTCTTTCAGAACTTTGAGATCCTATATTGGATTCTGAGGTTGGGTGGAATTTTGTATGTTTACTGTGTATTTATGTGGCTTTCTTCTGGGTTCTATAAAATAAAGCTGCTTCTTTCACTAGTTGTAAAACTTTAATGAATCATGTATGTTTTTATTAGAAAACAATCAGAATATTCATGTATTTTAATATACATTTAATATGCTAAAACTGACAAACAAGGAATACTTAAGGTGTGTTATTTTTTAATTAAGCACTTAATACAGAAGCAGACACACAGTATCTCACAGAATGCCTGCTTTCACTGATTTTCTTTGGAAAAAAATGAATTCAGCTTTTAATACAAAATGTGGCCATAAAAGCACCATACAAAATCTAATAACCCCATGCACAGAAATTAAACATGACAACATTAGTGCTCACACTTAACACTTGATATAGTAGTATATAACATTGTATTTGATATGATAGGCTTAATAGGCTATTAAGTTCTGCAAGATTTAGAGCACACAAGAAAAACAGGTTTCTGCAAAATGACACTAATCAGCTGGGTGCAAAAACATATATCCTCACCTAAGTGTCTATCGAATTATATGAATGTGCCACATTGGTGATACCAGTGCTTAAACAAGGGTTTGCAAATTGCATGGCTTACATAAAGAATTTTAAATAAGTAAGTAAGTAAGTAAATAAATAAGTAAATAAATGGAGTGGTTAGCCAGTCCCAGGTGACTTTTGGTGAGAGGTGGGGTACACCCTGGGCAAGTCACCAATATATCACAGCACTAATTGTTTCCCCCGATTGTTTGGTGTATTTAAGTCCTTGTTTTCCCCAAGCCCCATGGCCATGACTATACCAGAGCCCATGTCCATGCCACAGTACATGCCTATGCACAAAAACAATGCCAACGCCAGAGTCCCTGACCATGCCTAAGCCTGAGCGCATGTGTACGACTATGCCAGAGACTAACACAGTGGTCTCCAGTATCATGCCCAGGCCCATGCTCAATTCCGAGATTGACAAGGTGGCCTCCATGACCAAGCTTATGCAAGGGGCCAACTAGCCAGCCAGTTCAGCACAAAAACTACATCTTCCTTCCTTCACACTTGGATAAATTGTAAATAAAAAAAGGTTTAAAGATGAAGGATGTATGAAATAAAATGGGTAACAAACAGGTATAACTGTGAGAAAACCAAGAAAAACAGGCAAGAAACAGCAGCAAGGATTTCTTCAAACATCAATGAGAAGTACCAGACACAGCATAGAGCACAAACTATCCTAAACAAGGTCAATGATCATGGGGTATGGGTACAAAGGGAGTAATGTGGCAGAAACCATTCATTAGCCTGAAGAATAAGAAAGCAAGGGTGAAATTTGCAAAAGGAATGTTCACAATAAAAGAGCAGCCCCCATCATATTTTCAGATGAATCCAAATTTATCTTGGCTGGATCGGTCAGTATAGTGTTTGTATTAGGAAATCCAGGAAAAGAATTCCAACACAGAAAGCTTGGCTTCCTCTAAAATTTCATTAAAATGAGGCACTGAAATGTTTACAAAAGTGCTTATATTATTCATTAATCTTGGTTCAATATTTTCACTTCAATATTATATTGAATTCAATATTTTTGGGAATCAAATGATCAAATATCTGACTTCAATAACATGCTATTTGTTCATTTGACTAAAACTCTTTTCAGTGAACAACACAGACTGTCGCTTTTGAAGCGCCCAACAAAGACTTAATACAGAGGAAAGCGTGTGCTTCAATTAGTGTCTGTTAGGTGTTTATGCACTTTGTTTTAATAGAACAAGCGATTAACACTAATTGAAAAACAGAAATATTTTAAATAAATGGTTTATTATCAGTCTAAGTGTCATGATTGCCAGGCTTACAGAGTTTGCCTGGCTGGTTAGGTTTGGCGGAACGCATATGCAGGACAAAGGGGGACTTAGGGAAACTCATACCGAGTTTATTATATACACTATATACACAGTTCTGAGCAGAGGTACGAAATCAATGGGCATGAGAATAATCCATAAACAGAAACACAGTCCATTGAACAGAAAACAGGAAATCCCAGAACATCCAGAACACAATAACAAAACAAGCTGAGACCAGAACACAAGAAACGAAACACGGGTAAATACGAGGCTTGGCAAAGAATAACGAGGTGTAAAGCTAATGCTTCGCAAAAACGAAGCGCATACGGAAGTCCTTTTAAACATGAACTAATTGTCTTAGAATTGGATGCAGATGCATCCAATTTCGGGT
>JAQMYM010004368.1:0-13930 GCA_030014255.1 Parauchenoglanis ngamensis | reverse complement strand
GGGGAGAACATGCAAACTCCACACAGAAAGGCACCCGGGGTGACCCGGGGATCGAACCCAGGACCTTCCTGCTGTGAGGCGACAGTGCTAACCACCGCACCACCGTGCCTCCCGCTGCTATTTAGATTGATAAATCACATAAATGATTTAGAATTAAGCTTTAAAGGTACACTTCATGGACTTTTGTAAGTAATAAATACATTTTAAAGGTACAAAAGGTGATGACTCACACCATGGAAAAGTACAGTTTAGTACCCTTTTTTCTAAGTGTGTAGTAGGGACATATAACCCAGTAGGAATATATTAGTCGAAACAAATACGAATAGGATGATTAGGTTTGAAAAGTACTGCCCCAATGAAAAGGAATGGTACCGTTTAGTACCCTTGTCTTTGGAGAGTTACTTCGTATGGCCGCATCAAGTGAAAAATTGTGTTTAAAAGGCTGGAAAAGCTCTGTAAACATTGCTGATCTGATTTGTTCTTGGTTCAGATCAGCACATTGAGAATGACTCCTCAGATCATTCACTATATACAGTGCCTTGCATTAATCTTCAAACCCCCCAACAACACACACACACACACACACACACACACAAAATGCAAAAACATTCATTATGACAAAGGTTTCACATGACTATTCACCCTCTTGGACAATACTCAGTAGAAAGGCCTTTGGTTGCAGTTATAACTTTTGGTCTTATGAGATATTGTAAAAATAATATTTTTGGCCAATTCTTGCCAAAACTGCTCAAGCTGTCAGATTGGCAAGAATCTTCAAGTCTTGCTGCAGATTCCCAATCGGCTGGAGGAATGGATGTTCTACCATATTTGATTCATTTCAATACAGTTTTATTCATAGAGCACTTTCAGTGTACATTGTCACAACACAGGTTTACAAAAATCCAGTTACAGACTTAGAAATTAGATCCTCAATGAAAAAGTCAGAGGTGAGAGTAATGAAGAAAAACTGCCTGAGATGACAATAGGAAGGAACCAGACTCAAAAAAGAACCCAACCTCTTCTGGGTGACACCAGACGGTGCGATCGAGAGTCATTAGTCATCATATTCTTGATTTTGAACCACTTCTCTTAGTAGTACTCTTATTGTCTAGACTTGCAGACTAGAAGAGGTTTTCTTCTTGGATTACCCTTTATATTTGGCTCCATACATCTAGCCTTCAATCCCACAGCATGATGCTCCCACCAGCATGCTTCACAGCAGGGATGGTCTTCTCAGAGTTGGGTTTCCAGCAAATGGAGCACTTTGTGGCAAGGCTATGAAGTTACATTTTGGTCTCATCAGATCAGAGAACCTCTTCCTACGTACATGTTTGTTGACTCTCCAACACATGGCTTTCTTTTCTTTTCTTGCCATTGCTGCATAAATGCCTAGGTTTTTGGAGAGTCCATGCTGCGGTTGTCCTCTTTGAGCTGGTGATGCACTGATATTATTGAACTAAAACACAGAAAAGCCAAGGTGTGGCGCTTACCCTCTATTTCCACCCTTTACCGAACAAACACCAGCCTGAACAGGCAGACAGACGGATGAATCACGGCAACAGCGGAAATAAACACAGTGCAAATAACTTGCACTCTTAATCTTAACATCTTATTTCATAATATAGCATTAATATAGTGCTATAACGGCACTCCTTTTGACTTTCTTGAGTGGAACAATTTTTCATCTCAGTCTGGACTTGCTGTGAAGTTCACAGCTAATATGTAATGTGAAGCTTGTGGTTTTGTATTTAAATACAATGTAAATAACCTTGTCTGATCATATATGAACGAGATTAGAGCAAAACTGGTTTAAAACATTAGCATTGTTGTAGAACAATACATTATAAGTTTATGACAAAAAGGAAAAAACTGACAAATTCCTAAAGTCATATGTAACTCTAACTTTTTATAAAAAATTCTTTAATAATCAGGAGTTAAGGCTTTATAGTATTTAAGGCTCACATGACGTGTGGCATACAGGGTTAACGGGACAGCTGGTTAAATCCGATGATAAAATCCCGAAAAATCCAGGACACATGCAAAGGATCATGAAAAGGAAAAACAGTTTCAGGTGTCAAGCTGCTGCTCGGTCACCTTTCTGTGGACTGAGAAAAGAGCAATACTGTTTGTTCGGTTAAATGGTTAGGTGAGTTTCCGTGTTTGTTTAACACGAGCAGGTCACGAACAAGCTCAGCACACAGTTTAAACAGAGCACAACGAAATGCTCTTAGCATCCAGGAGCTTTTCAATAATCTCCTGCTCTCACAGCTGGAGCAACATGCCACGTTACCCATATCTGCCTCCCAGACACGAGCGGGAGGAGCCATGACTCCTACTGCATCCTCCAATAAGATCCTGGAACAGGGTCTGAGAAGTGGGAGTGATTCCAGCTTGGAGAGGAAGAGGAAGCTTTAGTGTGACGATTCAACTTTTTATATTGTTTCATTTTTTTTTGTGTGTGATTTTTGGGATTCAGATATGATTGCACATTATGTCATATATGTGTTTACATGTGCAATTTCAGCACTTACTTACCTACACCTACAGGTCCTTTATTGACCAGAGTGTGTCAGAGTCTTCAGTCCTGAGCTTTCCTCTCCAGCGGTTTCCATGTCAGCTTGCTCTACATGATGTCTCTCTCGAGGTCCCTGTGCCAGCCGATCTTGGGCTGGTCTCTCTTTCTTGTGCTTTGTTGGTGCTGGCGTCCATCCCCATCTTCTTCACGTCATCTCCGGTTCCACATGTTCTTGGCCCGTCCTCTGACAGAGATCATTGTTGCTGATGTTATCTGTCCAGTGGATGATCACGATCCACCTCAAGCAGCTGCTGATGAACGTAGGGACAATCGCCCGTGTGGTCTCGATCGTCCTGCACGTCTCTGATCTGTACAGTGGTGCAGGTTTGATGTTGAAGCCGAAGAATCCGAGCTGATTTCTTTGGCGCGCCAAATTTTCTTCAGTTCAACGAACGAAGCCCACAATTTCAGCACAAAACATGATAAAAACATTTTTCACATGATTTCATATTACTCATCACACGTGCAAAACGTCAAGTGTGAAATGTATCAGAAATGTAGGAGACTAGCTACAGGGCTAAAGACATTAACTTGGAATTTTCAGACTTTTATATATAGTTAATTTGTCTCTGGTCTGGTTAGTGAACTGATGACATGGACATTTGCATTGCAGAAATATACATATACTTTCAAGTAAAATATCTTGATTATAAGCAATTATAAGTATTAAGTATAAGTATATAAAAATATAAGTATTTCTGCATGTTCTTTAATTTATTTCAAGAATGAAATAGTGTTCTTTTGGATGATAATGTTGCATATTTCATGCATTTATCAGAATAAAACAATTTTAAGCTTGAGTATATTATAGGACTCATTTAAAAATGAGCCTAATATACTAGTATTACTAATAATGGTCGTTTCTATAGTTTTCATTTTGAGTCGAACTCTTAAAATGAATACTACACAAAAATAAGTAATGTTTAAAAATATATATATAGAAAGAAATATAAAATGTTTCAAAATGAAAGGAAGGTAAATGGTACAAGGTGTTTATACAATAATTAAAAATGACAGCATTTATTTTTTAAAAATCACATCGACAATTAGTAAAATAATCTAATGGTTGGATCATTGGGAAATAAATCTGTACTGAGGAAGTACGGGAGGTAAGGGGTTAAAGGACTCACTGGCCGCTGTGGCAGATTTCCAAATAAATGACATCAAATAATCATAAAGCAGAAAAGTCTGTGTTTTTCCACCTTATAGAGCACAAATACACAAAACTCAGTTCAGATAAAAGTGCTGGAGTCGAGCTGTGGGAAAAAGTCCAAAATAAAAAGTAAGCGTGTGTCAATGAATAACATTTATTTCCTAATCCTCAGAATGATCACTGACTGGAAGAGTTCACCATTAAACTCAAAACTGCCAGTTGTAGAAAATAAAGGAAAGAAAATCACACACAGGCGATCAGATCAGCGCTAATAATCAGAAATGCAAACCTAACACTGAGAAGAAAAGTTTGTGCCCCCCATCTACCATTCTTTAAACTAGGCTACAACTTAAAATGCAGTATTAATGTATAATTGATTTGTCTATCCTGTTCACTAATGTTCATGCACTATTAGACTTCCTAATATAATCATAATCACCCAAGAAACATTCCTCAACACTAACGCACTAAATCTTTAGTTTAATGACTAGAATGATCTTAATTTTGTATTAAGGGTGTGAAAACTTTTGCATCAGACTAAATACTCATATTTCAACTGTTATTGTCTAATGAATGTAGATTTTGAATTACACACACTCATCACATGAACAACTTGACCTTGGGGGTTGAGGTTGCACACGCCGACCAATCAATGACCTCGATTCGGCCATCCAGTTGAACGCTGGCCAATCAGAGGGCCATTTAAAAATGGCTCCTTTGTCCTGCCTGAGGGGGACTGGATCAGTGTGCGAGCCACGATTCAGGACAAAAGGACACAAGAGAGGCTCAGAGCCAACATTGCTATCATTGCTCAGTGTATAATATGAAATATAATCCGAGTATTGTTACATACTGAGTGTGTGTGACTGGACAAAACACACTGTTGTACAGCATGTAATGTGAGGTGAAAAATAAAAAGTAATTTCATCACCATTAATAACTATTCATAAGAATCCCCTGAAAGTAATATATCACAATAATACATAACAGAGACTGACCAAATCTATTTTAGCTGCAAATAAGCATCTGTCATTGGACTGTAGTTTATTGTAATGCTTTATTAGGAGAATATTAGTGATTCTCCTGTGATTTGCGAAAGAGTCGATTCCTTGAATCGGTTCTTTAGGTCTGCGTTTTGGGGTGAATGTTGAGAACCGAGTCGCATATATGAGTCATTTGTGGTGATAATGCGCTGCCAATGACACTATATTGCTTACATTTTTTTTAAACGTAAGAAAATAAAGGATTTAAAAATCGCAAACGACTCATGTGTGCGAGTCGGCTCTTTTATATGAATGCTGAGAGCATATACGAGTCGTTTGCAGTTGAATTACACTGAAAGAGACACGGCATTGTCATGCATCTTAAAAAGGAAAGAAACTGGGTCAAAAAGAGGGGGAAGAACGACTCATATATGTGAGTCGGCTCTTTAAATGACTCGCATGCGTGAGTCGTTTGCACACACAAACACACCTATTACCCCCCTTTTTTCTAAGTAATGCAGGCAATGTCATTTCTCCTGCAGTGTAATTAAATCAAAACAATAATTTAGTCAATGTGAAACTTTAAAACATGTAGTTATAGTGAACTGTGAGTCGACTCTGTGTTTGACTCAGCAGTGTGAATCAGCCATCATGACAGGGACGTTAATTGTGAAGTGATTTTTGAATGATAATGAGAGGGTAGAGTAAGATTTTATAACATAAAACATGTCAATGAATCGTTTGGGAGTTGAATAAGTTGGCTCTTGCTGATGAGATGAATCAAATGATTTGACTCAATGGAAAGACCAGAATTCCAATCAGTGGAATGGTCACATGATCATTATAACCATTATAAAATTATTAACATTCTTTTCAGGGTCGTTTTTAGTTAAAAATGTGTATATAGTTCAGTAAAAAAGATACACATGGTCAGAAAATGTGGGACCAAATACTTATGCTAAGCATTGCATTTTTATCTCCACATTAGTCACTGTCTATACGCAGACTATTTATTAGACAAAAAACCAGCATGTCGAGTAAGATCATTACTCAATGTTTTTTTGAGAGTTGAAAGATTATTGAGTCAAATGATCCGAGTCACTGTAAAGAGCCAGAATCACTAGAGCACACATTTGGGCTTGTTACATGGCAAGGTCTCATGTTAAAGCCATGACTCTTAATTCTGAATTTTGCTAAACCAAATTCTAGTATTATCCTGTTACAGTAATTCATGTGCTGATGAAATGAACACGATGCTTTACAGATTAATTTTTCTTATTTTAGGTAAAAACATGTCACCATTATCATTAGAAGATTACATTTTTATTGTCAGGGGGGAAAAGGCACACAGGATTCAAATTACCATAATTACTAGGTCACAGGGTAAAGCCGTGCAAGTTGGATCCTGTTAGAAGTATTTCACAAGAACAATGATATTAGTGCATTCTCACGGTGTAAAAGGAGTTTTGCTTCATTTCTCCCTCTGTCAGGCTTAATCTTGTTCAACACACTGAATGAACAAGCTCATTTAGACTTGTGAGTTAAATAAAGTGCCTCTGAGCAGGAAATCCACCAAACTATCATGAATGTCTTATAGGAAGTCTCATAGGACTCCCAATCCAGTGTGACTCGTTTTTTTTTCTGTCTCGATTAAAATGCATTCCTATTCAGGCAACTAAATAAATCTGCTTTTAAATTGTGTGATTTGAGAGCTATTCTTTAAGATGATCACTTGTCACACTGTACAAGACCGCAATAAAATGTATTAAGGCGATGTTTTCTGTCTTTCAGCATGTTGTGTTTATTACCGTATATTTGTAGCAGCTGTCCCGTGTGACCCGATATTGGGTCATATTGACCAGGCTGGATACAAATGGCTTTATTTGTAAATTGTTCGTACAAACGTTTACACAAGAAATTTAATATTCATGAAAATCTGTCAATTCTGAAAATGTTTCTGTCCTACTCATGCTCCTTAGTGTGTGTGTGATTTATTAAATGCATGTAAATATGTTGTTTACACACAACAAGGCTAACCAGTGTCTAGCTCGACATTAAATCATTTAGTAGATGCTAAATAAAACGAATCATTCAATTTTGACAAAAGAATGGTTTGGTTTGTCTGCACAGAGCTGTAAACCGTCAGCAAAAATACTTCAGCTGATGGACGATTTAGCGCTTGCTTATTATTAATTTTTATTTTTTTTACTGGCATAGAAGTGAATCAAAATAATTTCCACTTATTTTTCAGCCTTTACCCTGATTGTTCATTTCATGTCCCAGCTCACGGTGAACTTTACCTTTTACGGAGTTTTGTGGGCGTCGCTACATACAAATGAGCCGTGTAAAGGAGCGCAGTTTGCGGTTTACAGTTTACGCGAGTACGGAGAAAACTAGAGTTTGCAAATCTGGCATAAAATATGTCTTCAGTTTAGCTTATGCAAAAACATTTACACACAAAAGATAAACGAGGCCTGATGTGAGCACGCTGATCTCAACAAAGAATTCTTTTATTATGCATAATTTTTGTCTGCAACAGAAAAACCACCAAAAAAATTTAGATGATGATTTGCTCGACTCATTCTTTAAACTTTATTCATGACTATAGTACATTTACGTTTTAAAAATAGCATTTTTTTGCAGAATTTGCTGAATCACCTAATATGACTGAAAACGTATAATGTTAATTTAAATATTTCTATACGTCAGTAATATTTTGAAAGGAATATTTTGAGTTTCGGGCTCATTATTTTATTTATATTTTAGTCACACTCTTATATTTTAGTCACACTCACACTTTATTTATATTTTAGTCACACTCGTATATAATTGCAAGCAAAAAGCGTTTACATTGAAAGCAAAAAACTAGCATTACTGCTATCGGCCTCCCCGCGGGCGTTTCTCTGCTGGTGGTTCGTTTAGGCTGCACGCTTTGGTGGCGCATGTTCATGTCTGAGCCTCACAACTTACGTATATAGACACACACACTTATGGAACAAAGTAAGTGGGGGAGAGAGAGAGAAGGTGCGCGCGCACATACATACACTAGAATCCCTATGTATAGACACACTAGGTTCGTAGGCGGGCGCCACTACTTGTATGTTCTTGAGGGATATTTAGTAGAGTTAGATAGATAGAGTTACTTGTCTAGTCTACCTGTAGTAGAGTAGTCGTAGGGCAAGTATATTTTGTTTAGTTCTTTGATTTAGTGCCGTCTATTTGCTCCTCCACTTTGTATATCTGTGTTCTCTTGGGTAATTGTAAACACTACTCAAATAAATTGAGGTTATTTTTTATACCAGTGGTGTTGAGTGACTTGCGGTATTGTTGTGGTATTGTGTGCTAGCTTAGTCTACTGTCCGAGCCCACATCCATGTTCACTCCCCTTCCCTAGAAAACAAAACCTGGGGCGTGTAACAGTGATCATGAAGAACTTCTGAACACAAGCAGGAGACACGCCCAGCTCCTGTAGCTGTACACACTCGGCAGATGTGAGGGCTGGAATGAGTGTGACGTGGAGTGGAAAACGGGCGTTTGACCCCTCTGTCTGTGTATGAAAATAGAACTAACGTGGGCTGATGCAGTTTATATATAGCGAGAGTGTGAGTTGGTGAAAGTTACACAGTGAGGATATAAAATGTTTACACGCAATCTTAAATGACAATAAGATAAATCATGTCAGAACTTTTTCCCCTTTAATGTGGAATTTGCAACTTTTTAGTGTAAAAAAAGAAAAACATATTTTACAATAACCTAGTCGCATAAACGTGCGCACCCTTAAACTAATTCTTTGTTGAAGCAGCTTTTAATTTTATTACACCACTTCGTGACTTAGCAAAATTTTCCCACTCGTTGTTCCTTCGAACTGTGATGTCATTTCCTGTGCACAGCCTGCCTCGGTTCACCCCACAGATTTTTAGTTGGATTCAGGTCTCGGACATTCAAAAACTTTGACCTCCTTTTGGTTAAGCCGTTCCCGTTTAGTTTGAGCTTGGATGTTTTTTTTTGCGAGAAAGGGCTTCTGTATAGCCGCCCTGCCCCACGGCCCAGACATGTGAAGAATACAGGAGATTGTGGTTACATGCAGAGAGCAATCAGTTCTCGTCAGATGTTCCTGCGGCTCCTGTAATGTTGCCGTAGGTCTCCTGGAATCCTCCCTGGTAAGTGTTCGTCTTGTTCTTTTGTAAATTATGGAGGGAGGTCCTGTTCTTGATGATATCACTGTGGTGCTCCATGTTCTCTCGTTCACGGTGCTCCTTGGTACACAAAAAAATGTCTTGGAAATTCTTTTATAGCCGTCTCCTGATTGATACCTTTTGACAAGTGCGATACTGTACAGGCTTTGTAAGCTCTTTGAGGACCTGATTGAACATCATCGGTTCATTCTGAACACAGCTACATGCCCAATTATAAAAGGGTGTGCAAACTTATGCAACCAGGTTATTGTAACTTTTTTTCCTTTAAGTTCTGACATGATTCGTCTTGGTTTCTGCCATTTTAACGGGGAGTGCAGACTTTTTATATCTGCTGTAATCATCAAACGTAAATCATTCGGAAACAAAATACACACCATGATGATGATGAATAAACGTGCTATTTTCACCCCAGGATCACTTTCCTGCGATTACTGATTTTTAAAAAGCATCACAGGAACAGGTTTGCTGCACATCCTCTAACCTCCAGCACAGAGGAGAGCGTTACCAGACGCCATTTCTCCGAACGGTCATGAAAACTCGCATTAACCGGTGAAACCAAATGGATTGTAATGACAACAATCGCCCATAACTGCGTGTAACTGGTATCACACGTTCCCCCTCACTAGACAGCGTGACGCATGGGTGTCTCCATTAGTGCCTGGAGATCATATGAACTCCGACCACGCATGAGCACTCACACACAGCTGCGAAAGCACCACACACTCTCGCTCTGCTGGGCGGCAAGTGACCTGGAAGCTCGGCGGCTGTGAGAAGCTCCATTTGTGCTCGGCGAGCTGGCAGTGCTGGGGTCAGCAGAGCTCGTACTCCGCGCTGATGAGAGAGAGAAAAAACAGCATAGAGGGAACAAAGAGCACTCCGACATACACACATCAGATCCCATTTTCAAGTTTGCTGTACATCATGGAACAAAATGGTGATCCAAATACCTGGAAATAGTTTCCTGATAGCCGCGGACGCGTTGTCAGGATTGTGATTTGAGGACAGATAAAACCTGACAAATTATTCCTAATAATCTTTTCTTTTACATTCGATCTTTCATTTATTTAACACTCAGGTGCTGTATCGATTAAACTAATGCACTGCTATGAAATACTCCCGGGTTTACCCAGATAACGTGGTGAGAAACACGCTAATGTGGTCTAAATGTCACCACAGGTGAATATAGTAATTTAAAAACGTGTAAAAAAAAAAACGTTTGTGATGGAAAAACGCATGTTAGAGTTGTGAGATGATTACGGCGCTTGGAAGCTGAAAATGATCTGTAAAGGAAATGAAACATCAATCTTTTTTTTTTTCAGTGGTGTTCGGGGATCTTGCCAAGAATAGGCTTGGGAACCAAAGGTAGGATTCAAATTAGTACCGATAAGAAAATATCCGGTACCCAATTTCTTTTGTTAATTTTTTTGAATTTTGGTTCTGCGTATGGCAAGCAGAACCGTAATTTTTTATAAAAATCAGCATTTTATGAGTTAAAAATGGCTCACCTACGGGTTAAATCATGCTGAACCTTGCCAGGCCCATGCTGAAGAGTTGCCCGTTTGGTACTTCTCTACGTCATGAAGTTTAAGAATGTTAACGCCCACACCTCCCCCAGCCCCGCCCTTGAGTGGGAGTCTGTGAAACGGCATTCGTTTCCAAATCACCCCGCCCCCCTCTGTATGACAATTCATCTAGAAACAGATTTTTGGTTGAAATGGTTTTAAAAATATAATGTTTCCACTCTAGTTAATGTACTTAATAAGGTTTATAAAAGAAATAGATGTGTACATCATAATGACACTGACATGTATAGCAGGAAACAAGCTTTTCAGGGATATCTGACATGATGGGACTGTAAAGTGGGCGGGGCTTAAATACTTCTTCGAATTTGCTGAGCTTCAGGTCGTTTTACTTTCGAGTTTTCATTTATTTAAAAAAAAATTCTTACCATGAGCTAGACTGTCATTTCTACCTGCAGTATCCTGCACATACGTTGTGAAATCTCAGGTAGCCACATGAAGTATCTAGCGGAGTGCAAAAGTTTTTGCACCCTAAAGAATTTACGTAGTATTATGGTAATTTAATTTACAGAATCAAGACGTTCAGTGTGCTCAGGTTCACAGACGTTCCTTCTTTTCTAAGTGTGAAAAATCGTCTAACATGGACGTCGGACTGATTTCATCATCTTTGTCCACACATATCTGCTGCAACTCTCGGACATCATGCACTGCCTTCAGCTGATCAGATCAGATCAAGACAGTTTTGCAATTTATATTGCATTGTTTATTGCAAACAGGTTTCATTTTTCACCTTGGATTTCCTTTTCACACCAGCGTCTGATTCCTTAGCCATTTGTAATGTACTTTGTTTGGAGATAAATTGTAATCGAGAGGGACGTTTTCCTTTTTGCACCCGGTTACCATTAAGGGACGCACAAACCTCTGTACTGGAGTAAACCCATGGAAATGATTCACTGAGAGCTGGCTTTCTCTCTGTGTTTGAAAGCAACAGGCATGTTCAGACACGTGCGAATATTCAGACTGAACTCAACAACAGTTCAGAAATCAGAACACCGTCATCTTCCTAATAGCCTCCTTCGCTCAGAATTTACATGCTAGAACACCGGATTAAAAAAAACAGAAAAAGGTATACGTTACAATATTATACGTCCATTACGTGCTATGCAAAAGGAAGCCTGACTTCACGCTAGCTTGCTATTGTGCTTGCTTGATGTCTACCATCATCTCTCAAACTAACTCTCTCTTAGTTCTTAGCTGTATTTAATCCAACATATCAGGAAGCGATGAACATTCTCAGGCTTCTCGCTCCTCTTTATCAACAGGTTCTCCATGTCGTCGTCCCATCTGCTTATCTAGCTTCAGTTACACCCAGTAACATTTACAGTTTTATTATCTCAGGTATCTTTCTGTGGCTTCTGCTGTGTGTATCGTGCTGTGTGTGTTCTAATCACTCCCTGCCACTAGAATGATAACAAACCAGACCACTGAGGCATTATTGTGGCTTCGCACTTTAATATTGTTAACTTTACACCAGAGTTAATGCCACTCTCATTCACTGGTGAAATCACATCTAATGTTTTGGTAGATTTTGCCCTCGTAGTGTACAAGTGTGTGTGTTTTCTCTATTGGCCTGCCAAACTCATCTTCTTCTTCAGAGACTCGGGCATCTCCGGGGGAGGCGGGCGTGGCAGACGGAAATAAACCTTCACCGAATCGTAAATGAACCACTGCAGGGCGGTCAGCGTGCCGATCATGATGATACGAGCGAACAGCCCCTTCCAAACGCCTGCAGGTCAGAGAGTCGATATTAATCATCTTTACATTTCTTTCTATCACAGATCACAAGTTATCAAACTCGGGGAAGTTCAGACACCTAAACCTGGGAGGGTTAAGCATGAAAGTTGTAGTGTAAGGGCACCTCCAGGTGGTGACAGCGAGGTACTGCATCTTCAGAACATCTCAAACAAATCCATGTGTACTCTGTGTGTGTGTGTGTGTGTGTGTGTGTGTGTGTGTGTGTGTTTGTGCGCACGCGTGTGAAGAAAGACTCACCCTGAGGTCCCAGCCTCTTGAGCACCTGGATGGCCGAGCTTCCTCTCTCCTTGTTCAGCACAGACACTACCGAGTCGGCCGGGTGGGAAATCACAGCGCAGAACACGCCCGCTAAATAAAGAGGGAAGAAGAAATGGTTCTCCACATTCATTTCAGCTCTCTTCTAACCTGTTTCTCAGCTATCCTTTAGAGATCTGACCAAACAGCTCTGACTCATGTTGCTATTATTATCATCATCATCATCATCATCATTAGTGGTACCTATTGACTGAAGACCTGTTCGTGTTGTCAGGATTATATTTGTCTGTATTATATATTTTTCTGCTGCAATGTGGAACAAAAACTCCTGACTTGTGAGACAAGCAGCAATCTTTTCTTCCCCAGTTTAATACCTACCATTTATAGAAAGTATAAATGGGACCGCGCCACGGTCTCACTCACCGATGTACCCAGCGATGAAGGTAACGACCAGCTGCTCGGGTTTGGAGCACACGCTGCGAGGTTTGGGCACCACGTACTTGTAGAGCATCTCCACCGTGCGCTCAAAACACGCAAACTTCATCATGGTGTAGGGGATCTGACGCAGCCACAGAGGATACACGCCTTTGTAGAACCTTTGAGAAAGAGATTTAAAAAAAATATACATACGTCTGTGTGTGTGTGTGTAAAACATTCATACTTCTTTCTCACTTAAGCATTCCAAAGATTAAAGAGGGTTTTAATGCGATCACAGGTGAATCATAATAAATTGGTCTATTTTTAATATCCGCAGGACTATACAGGCTACGCAGCACACATTTCTTGGCTCAGGATTTCCGAGAGTGATCGGGGTGTGACTGCACACTCATCCCAATGAAACCACATCTGTCAGTATTAATGATGAGAACTGATAATGCGTACCACTTTGGATAATGTTTTTGTACTTCATCCTGATTTGCATTTCCACTGGGGTTGCAGCGGGAATGATAGTTTTAATGACGTTTGTTGGTTGCCGCGGCGTTGGACTTGTTGAAAAGAGTGCTCTTAAACTCCTCATATTCAGAAATGATTATTGTACATTCCTCCTCAGAGAAACACAGAGCTCAGGCCATGATTCAAAAGCTGCGCTTGCCGTCAACCACGCCCCTTTTAGCTGAACGTGCACAAATTCCGATTACGTTAACGTCGAATCACCATCTTAAATTAACATCTTAAATCACCGCCGTAGTACCGTTTAACACCAGTTTAGGAAATGAGGGTTTGTCAACCCTGACTTCACTTAATAACCCCGAGTTAACCCTCAGTAGGTTAAACTCCCTTCATAGTATACCCCTGGATCTGTTCATTAACCTTACTGTTACTGCGATCTGTTCATTAACCTTACTGTTACTCCGGTCTGTTCATTAACCTTACTGTTACTGCGATCTGTTCATTAACCTTACTGTTACTCCGGTCTGTTCATTAACCTTACT
>JAQMYM010004367.1:0-13933 GCA_030014255.1 Parauchenoglanis ngamensis | reverse complement strand
TGCAGATATCGAGCGCCATGTGCTTGTTGTAACCAAGGAAACCGGTGCTGATGGCAGTGATTGGTGCTACTTGTGGTACTGACCAATTAATTTTTTTAAGGTTAAGATGAACAACCAATGACGGTAGGCTGAGAACGTGAAGGGAGATATCAGGGCGATATTCGAAGCCCAAAACTGCTACCTCGCCCAACCCCCCCCTGCTCACTTATCTCTTGGATCCACTAGCACGAGTGGAAGTGAATAGGCATGTAGGATAGTAACTAGTTTATGAGAGATGCCAATTATAGTCTGTGTTAGTTTTATTTAAAATGATAACTTTGCATAAAATGAATTGGCTTTGTATGAAATGAATTTGGTTGTTTTGAACCTCAGCAGAAGGGGTCAGCAGATGTTCAAAAACTCTTGTTTAACTTCTCTGTGGACTGTTTTTTGCCACTTGCATTCAATGAAGACCCACCCCTATTTTACCTCTGTTAAGCAGAACATCTAGCCAAGTCAAAAACACTCCCAAGGAGGTAGGAGTATCATTGTCAAAGTCTACAATCAACAGACGCCTTCATGAATGTAAATACAGAGGGTTTATCATAAGATGCAAAACATTCAAGTGACAATCAAGAACAGAAAGGCCAGATTAACCTATAGTAGTCTGTAGCAATTCCAGAAAAAGATTCTTTGGACAGATGAAACCATGATTAACTCATACCACAATAATGGGAAAAGAAGGAGTATGGAGATTATGAAAGCAAGGGCTCATGATCCAAACATAGCACATCATCTGACAAACATAGTGGACATGGCCATCTGTGGTTGCCAATGGAACTGGGTCACTGGTGTTTATACCGCTATACAAATAAAATTGAATTGAATTGTTTATTGATGTGACCACTGATAGAAGTAGCAGGATGAAATCTGAAGTGTATAGAGCTATACTTTCTGCTCAGATTCAGTCAAATGCTGCAAAACTGATAGGACATTGCTTCCCAATACAGATGGATAATGACCCAAAAGCAACATTTACGAGACACCCTTATCCAGAGCAACTTACATATATCTCATTTATACAACTTAGTAGTTGAGGGTTAAGGACCCATGGGCAATAGCTTGGCAGTGCTGGGATTTGAACTCATGACCTTCTGATCACTAAGCCAACACTAGTCCTTAACCACTGAGCTACCACTACCCGCAGCTTATGAAAGCAAAGAGACCAAATGTTCTTAAATGGAGGAGTCAGTCAAATCAATTGAGCTGCTTTTCACTTACTGAAGACAACACTGAAAGCAAAAAGACTCAACTCATACCAAGCTGCAGTAAAGGCCTGGCAAAGCATCTTAAGGAATGAAATTCAGCATTTGGTGATGTTCATGGGCTCTAGACTTTAGGCAGAGATTGAGTTGTATTCAAGTATTAAATATAATGCTTATATTTACGTTAGTGGCAGCATGGTGGTGCAGTGGTTAGCGCTGTTGCCTCACAGCAAGAAGGTCCTGGGTTTGATCCCCGGGACACACAGGGTGCCTTTCTGTGTGGAGTGTGCATATTCTTTGCATATTATGCATGCGATGTGGATTTCCTCCCACAGTCCAAAGACATGCAGATTAGGCTACTCTAAATTGCCCGTTCCACATAGGTGTGGATGCGAGCATGTGGTTGTTTGTCTTTGTTGGCCCTGTGGTGGACTGGCAACCTGCCCAGGGTGGGGTCGGCTCCAGTTTCCCCACGACCCAGATGGATAAAGTGGTATAAATAATGGATTTATGTTAGTTTGTTCAGTTACTTTTGAGTCCGTGAAAATGGCGTGACAGTAAAAAAAAATGATGTAATTCTCTTGAATTAATGCTGAAAGTCTACGCATCAATCACATCTTGATGGCTTCTTTTCTAATCCATTGTGATGGTGTACAGAAGCAAAATAATGTAAATTGTGTCACTGTTCCAATACTTTTGTAGGGGACTGTATGCAGGTACGAAGCTGTTGGCTCAATGCACCACTGTACAAACACTTACCTCTATTTATCCATGACAAGACCAATATCTGATCAGATGTGTAGACTAGCAGGACAGCAAAAAGGTTGATGAGGACCAAGGTCAAATACAACGAAGTAGTAGGTAGTAGGTAGAAGTAGTAAGACCTGAAACAAAGAGTAGGGAGATAAAAGAAGACATGAGGACATATATCCTCTATCTCTATCTCAAGCGTCAACTCTTTCACTCTTCAATGAACAGGATGAAGATTACAATCAAATGGCAAGATACAAACAGCTGGGATTCCCAGCACCGATAGGTTGATTCTGGCCTGGGCTCTTTGCTGTATACAATCCCTTCTCTCCATTCTAACCCCATCACTACTGCCACAGTACAGTAGAAATGCAAAACAAAAAAACATCTTTAAAAGTTAAAAACTTTTAAATTGATTAGAATCTCACCTTTTCCCAGATGTCACAAAGGCAAGTTGTTCCCTCCAAGTCACCAATCACCCTGAAAGGTGGCAGGAGCGAAAGCGACTTAAATTTTTATTTTTTATAACCTTGCTATAAAGAAAAGGTAATTTATACAAGAGTGGTATGTTCAAATAATTAAGACAATTTACTCATAACATGTTAAATATTTGATAATGTGTTATATTTACTTATCTTTAAGGAGTTTCTTGGATCTTAGCAATGCCACCACCCTTCAGCCTACTCTACAGTGTCACAAAAGCACTGAACCTAAAGTTTAAATGTTCTTCAGAGGCAGTTTAATTAAATAAAATGCATGGATAGCCAAGAAGCTCTGCAAACTCTTTGATAGTATCATACAGTATTTCAAATGAATAAGTGACCAAGTCTTCTGAAAAGTTGCTTCTTGAAATGAAATCAAAAAGCCAGAATTGGAAAACTCCCTGCATGTAATGTAAATCGCTGTTTTCCATTTCAGAACTATGTAATTGAAGTAAGTCTTCCCCTCACATTTTCTGCTCTAACTGAAATAACGACATCTAACAAAAACATTTTAACAGAATTTTCAAAACATTGCTGTTGCCTCTGTAATAATTTTACCAAAATGCACAAATAACCCAGTTATATAGCCAATATACTGCCAAGACACATTGCCGTTTACACCTGTGTTAATCAGGCGTCTCCAAGGTTTCCAGCTGACCGCTTTTGTTCTAATTTCACTACTGCCTACATCACTTCTGCTAGAAGGTTAAAGGTCCCCACGCAAAATTATATTAAAACATTAAACCTATTTTTTTCCTGTTACGTCTGTGTTGCGGACGCATTGGGACACATCAGTGTTTACACTACAGAAGGTATTTGGTTAAATGCTTCCCAGACCACCTCGGCAAGTGGTTTCAGCGAATGCATCTAGGAGGTCGTTTACACTTGCATTTAGCATTATCCTGTTGTGATCATATCGCCTAAGATGTACCAAGTGTAAACAGGGTCATAGTTAAACATTTGTTTGAAACACTGAACTCTTGAGTCTGTTGTTCTCATCGGGCCTGTTTGACATGCAGATAACAAATCAGTGCCCCTGACAGACTCACAAATTTTTGTGATGCTCTCATCTGATAATATTTAGCAGTGAGGTAAGTTTACTCAACGTATGTGTCTGACCGTGTATGTTTTGAATCGACAATGTTTTGTGTAGTTGAAGCGGGTAACAGAAACTGCCCCTGCAATTTCAAGAAGAAAGCATTTCTAAGAAAAAGGTCACTGAAATTTTCTGACATATCCATATCACCTTCATATGTGCCTGCCACCTTCCTCAGGCCAAAGTGAGACACATGCTTGAGGGCCAAAGTCATCCGATTCAGTTGGAACAGATGATAACTGAGAGGCAGATTTTCTGTATAAGTCACTGATACTGCTTTCTGCAAATTCTCTGTGTTTCCGTGAGGAGTGCAGTAAGCGAAGATTTGACCCTGAAAACATTAATGCATCCTCTGACTGAACGAGTCACGGTCCTCCCACAATATGCTCCTTCAAGTTAGCTATTAGCTCTTTAGAGTCATGACACTGGCATTTACACAACACAACTGTGCATTTTAAAGAGGTTACAGCTGTCCCTACAGAAACGTTAACAGAAGCAGTATGCCTCTGGTAGAAATGAGCCTTAAACGCTCCATATCTACAAAATGTCTATTTGAAACTGGTTCCAAAGCACTTAAATACACAATGTGGTTCATTACGATGAAGTTTGCAATAAAGCACATAACCTAGGGTCAATGTCTTAACCGACTTGCCACAGAAATTACAAGTAAACATTTGGGCAAAGTTAGATAGCTAATGTTAAAGACATTGTTATGGGGAGGATTCCCGAGGTGGTAAGTGGTAGGGATATCTAACCCTAGCCTGTTGGCCCAAAAGAGCCTGATTGTAAATGGAACCAAGATGTGTGAATAAATTAAATGAGTGTTAGGTGTTAAAATGTGTTAAGACTGGGAGTGATTGTGACTAAACGACTGTCCCTCAATAAAGCTCTTCCTAACATAAAGCAAATTATATAATGAGGAATGACAAGTTCTCTTTAACAAATATACTCACCTCTCTCCTTTCTATTAAACCAAAATGTTTCCTCCATTTCTTTTAAACCAAAATATTTTTGCTTTTCTTTTAAATCCAAAAATGTTTATCTTTTAATGTTTAATTTAATCTCTTTTCTCTTTTCTCTTTAGCTCTGGCAGCATGGTGTGGCAACATGTAATGTCCACGCGCTGAGCTGTGTAGCTTCGTGTCTTTTAAGCAAGGCTCACAGCTGCGGCGCGTTTGCCCCAGTTGTGACCATGTGACCGTCGCCTAGCAACTGGGTCTATATTAGGACCCAGGATTGGACTGAGGGGGTAAAATTGATTGGGGAATGGGCTCTAAGATGTCTGGGTCCCACTGCCTTGAAAGAGCATCCGGCTTCAAGTACTTGTGCCTGGCGTGTTGAGGGTACAGCATTTGGCCTGCTCCATTCCTGCAGGGCCAACCTTACCGCTAAGAGTTCTGTATCACCAACATCATAATTTCTCTCTGGAGGGGTGAGCCATTGCGAGAAATAAGGTGCACACGGGTGCAGCGACCGATCTGCACTGCTACGTTGGGAGAGAACTGCCCCGACCCCGATATCGGGCATAAGGAGAACTGGGGCCGTAATTAATCTCTTCTTGATGTTATTGAATGCCCTCTGAGCCTCTGCTGTCCAAGAGAACCCCTTCGGGGATTTCTTGGTCAGCGTGTTGAGTGGGACAGCTAGGGTGCTAAAATTTCTAATGAACCGACAGAAGAAATTAGCAAACCCCAGAAATTGCTGGACTGAGCAGACCGATGAGGGGTGAGGCCACTCTGCGACCACCTTGACCCTTGCGGGGGCCATACTGAGCCTCCCATGGGATGGCACAAACCCCAAGAATTTGCGATTTCTTGCGAAGAATTGCGAAGAAACTGCGATTTCTCCAGCTTGACATACAGTTGATGTTACAAGAGCAGCTGAAGAACCCGCCGCATGTGGATCACATGTTCATGCTCACATGTTCACAGTTCAGTGCAGGCATTCGAAAGGCTGAGTTCATCAAGGGCAGGGGTAATGATCCTTCTGTGTGATGGAGTTCAGGCTCCGGTAATCTATACAGGGTCTCAGGTCCCCTCCCTTCTTCTTCATGAAGGAGAAACCTGCACCTGCTGGTGAACTTGATGGTCAGATGAACCCCATTGCTAGGGCTTCTCTGATGTATTCCTCCATCGCTGCATGTTCAGGAGCTGAGAGGGAGAATTCCTGGAAGCAGGTTAATGCCGCAATCAAAGGACCTGTGGGGTGGCAAGGTCTGTGCCTTACCCTTTCTACCCCAATAATCTGGGGGAACTCCAGATAGGTCTATAGGATCAGGTGGGGTCCCACTGGGAATCTGCATGTCCTTCAAGCAACTCTGGGCACACCATGAGCCCCAGACTGGGATCGATTGGGTCTCCCAATCAATGCGAGGGTTGTGGTTCTGCAGCCATGGATGCCCCAGTACCTGCTGCAGCTCTGGTATTTGGGTGACAAAAAATGACAACCACTCAGAGTGATGCCCTAATTGAAGGAGTACTGGGCTGGTCTGATCATTAATGGGCCCTGTCCCCAATGACCTGCCATCAAAAGCCGCAATTGGGACAGGGTGCGGGAGCGCCTCAATCGGTAGGCCTAATTTGCTGGCCAACGACCGATCGAGGAAGTTCCCCGCAGCCCAAGAATCAATAAAGGCCCTAACACTAGCTACCCTCCCCTTCCCCCACCTTAACGTGGAATGGGGAATGAAGAGGCCTGTCACAGGGGAAATTGATTTTGGAGTCATCACAGGTCCCCTGTCCTGTGATGCCCCTTGCCTTTTGGCTCCTGATACAGAAATGCTGCCTGCCAGTGGCCTAGCATTGACATTCCCCATGCTGATGGCTACCTCCCCTCCCCTCTCCAGAGTCTGCCTATAGGTCAGTTGACCTGGCCTACGGTGCACGGTGTGGTTGTGACGGTGTGCGGTGTGACCCATGCAAGTGCCCTTACAGACAGCACGGCTATCATAAAGGCTATCTTGGCCTGATCAATAGGATACTGAGAGGGCTGCATCTCAGAAAATAAGGAACACTGCATGATAAAAGGATTACAGCCTCCAACCTCCCCTCCATAGGGTTGGGGGGTAGGCAGTCTGGTCTCCACAGGGACCCCCTGCACTGCCCCACTGCTAGTTGGGTGAAGAGTTGGGTGAAGAGGGTTGGCAGGGGAGGCAGAGGGCTGCAGCAGAACCTGGATACGGGAAATGTTCTCGGATATACCACGAACCTCAGCAAACAGGGCAGAGAGAGCCTGCTCATATCTCCCAACGGCGGTGGCCTGGTTGTGACATTACAGTATTTTACCATTCAATTTAACAAAGTTTTATATTTTCACAATAACATTGTGTGTTTTCTACATATTATGACAGTAAAAATTAAAGTTATGTACTGTTTTTTGATTTTGGGTAATTTAATGTGTCTACTACGGTGTTATACTATTTTATATTTTATGGTCTTTCACCGTTGCTATTTGACAGATTTTTACTGTGATTTTTACAAACATTTTTTACAGTGTAGAGTACGACAAAACGAGCAGAGAGTGCATTAAACCTCTCACAAACTGATCTGTGACAAGGCAGACAGGTGGGCATCATTTTGTTAAGTAAGAGACAATCAAGAGAGGCCAAGAGCCAATCAAGTTCTGAATGTAAATGCATTAAGAGGAGTAAATGCATTAAGTTCCAGGAGGGAAAATTTGGGAAGATTACCAGCTTGTTTAAGAGAGTAGATAAGATGGAATATTGTACAGGAATGACCATGGTTAAATCTGGGGGTGTCAGAGTGGAACATTTATGTACACTGTGGAGGTTTTTTCATTTTTGGTGGTTGTGTGATTTATATATTTTTTTCTTTTGGCATGATGTATTTATATTTGATTGTGTGGTGTGTGTGTGTGTGGTTTATTTAATTTTCCTCTCACCTTGAACAATTCCTGTTACAGTCTGCACTGCCAGAATGGTAAAACAAACTGAACGAATGATTGGTGTTACAGTGGCATCTGAATCACACTTGAACTTCACTTCCCATCATCCCTCTCAGCATATTAATATGGCCGACACAAATAACAAGTCACAACAGCACCAACACCCCGGCTCACATGAGTACCAATGAACCGCAGGTGTTTCTCATCCACAAGCCAATCACCAGGAGTATATAAGGGCTCTAACTCACACCTACAATTTGCAAAGCAAATGCTCAGCTTTCTGACATTGCCAAGCCTTCTGTTGTGTTGTGTGTTCTGGTTTTTGACTTTTGCTTTACATTTACTGTTTCTTTATTTCTGTCCTGCCCTGTATCACTCTGTTTGCCAATCGCCTGACCTCTAGCCTGCCTTATCACTTTGCTCTCTGGATTTGCTCCTCGGATTGTCTGCCTACGGAACCTACCATCTGCCTGGTGCGTCCCTACCTGGCTCAGTCTCTACCTCCTCATGACAATTGGCCTAAGCAGAAATAATATTGTAATGAACAAGTGAATCTTCCTATGATTTGTGTAATGTGATTGTTGTGTGCCTTGGGTTTGTGGGGCAGGGTTGTTTTATGTGTTTTAAACAGGTGCTGCAATGAAGGGAGGTGTGCATGGCAGATGGTGATAGTGGTTGTAAGGGTGAGTCATGTGATGTCAGACACACAGAGTGCAGGTGCAGGTAGACAAAAGTAGGTGTCCAAGGACGCAGGCAAGAAAGTACAGAGAGAGAGAGAAAGAACACAGCCCAAGTCCTGGTCTAACTAATAATTAGAAAATAATAACAATGTAATTAGAGACTTTGAGAAAGCATGACTTCAAATATGATAGATCATAACAGCATCAGCGTTACCGATGTCAAAATTGCCAGAAAGTGTTGTAATTAATGAAAAAAGTAATTGGGATTCCTATTTCCTTACTTCAGGCATCATGACATCATACAGTAAATCCAGGTTCTGAATCTCTTCATCCATGTTTAAAGCAGCCTTTATCATTTCAGAGTATGAAAATGGTGGGTTCAAAGGATGAAAATCTTGCTATAAAATAGACAGTTCCAACCTGCTTCATGTCATACCTAAAAACACTTGAAAGCTGTTCTAAAATCATTGTAAATCATGATCTCTTGGGGCTTAATGGTTAATAAAACAATTACTTTGCATTTTTATTTAATTTACCTATTCAATGATAAGAAGCTAAATGAACTCTCTAAAAGTTGGTATTAGATATTAGCCATTAACAGTGCACTGTCTCCCTATTAAGTGTGAAGAATAGTTTCATATGAAATTGTTTTCTGTTGTGTCAAGTCATGCCCATCTGATGACTTTTTTTTTCCTGATTGGACTGTGTTTGTTTTGGGAAATGTGTACATACAATGAACACATGTATGCATATTGTTTTCAGTGATATGCTATGAAAATATAAAAGTTAAAAACATTAAGGGAATTTGTAAACAATGTTTCTACGATTAATGTAACATATACCTCATACACTTGCATTCTCTTCACTGAAATGGTAGAACTTTGGCTATAACACTTACTGGAGTTCCAAAGATGTTGCAGGATGTTTCCAAAAATACATCTTTGAACAATCAAAGATGAACAATCACACATCCAAAAATTGTATCATAGTCTGTTTTTCCAAATGTATTGAAAGACTTGGACTTTCCTTAATTTCGTCACAATCAATAAGCCCCTCCATTCCGACTTGACGCAGAATCCCCAGAGTCCTTCCAAGATTAACACATTGTTAATCATATGCTCAAAAGAGCTCAAAATTAATAGAATGCACAGGGGCATAGTATACAGAAAAAAATTGAAAACCTTACCAAAGAAGTCACATACCTCTCCACATTCAATTGCAGTTTTCTTCTGCAGCCACAAATGGAATAGTCTCTGGTAGCCTGGTCACTAATCCCAGCAGTCTGTGTGTAGCCATCCTTTGCAGGAGTGACACTGTACCCAGTGAAGATTCTTTACCTCAGGATACAGTAAATTAGATACGGAGAATACAATTAATGTCCAAAAAATGTACAAACTCCCTCATAATTGTACAGCTTAATGAAATGCTAACCCTTCACTCTCCAGCCTCTGAAAAACACAGATATTAATTTCAGCTGCCATACATGTTTGTTTTCAACTTTTCATAACTTCCTAGGAATAAAACACAATTGCAATAACATGTTTGTAATAGCATGCAGCATATTTATTTATGAAATATGTATATCACTATGTAGCTTTGAGCTGATATTACAGTAAATGGATTGTATGCCCATTATTTGACTTCACCACCTGTCTATCCTCAGGTGTCTTGTGTCTTGTATGGGTTTTGACATGTCCCTATATTTGTATTTTAATTGGCCCCTTGCCTTTGTGTTTCTATTGTCAAGGTTTCTCTTCAATCACTGTATATACTGAGTGGCATGGTAGTGCAGTGGTTAAGAGTGGTGGGCAAAGCGAAGCTTTGTGAAACACTGAAATGTTTGAAGCAATTGTGTCGGAATTGTTACAAGGTTTTTAAACAATGCAACACCCATCTCCACAGTGTCATCTACTGGCCATTTTTGCTATTATCATATCTTGATAATGCTATTCTGTGAAAGAACGCATTCTAAGTGACTTAAAAATGACAAATTATGCCGGGCTATCAATACATAGGATCAGTACATAGCTTACTTCAGAGAAATCACCATACAACAAACAAAGAAACCAAAGCTTTCATACTGTCAGAGACAGCAAATTAAGACTGTAATGAATATTTTGTTTTTATTAACATACGCAAAAAAACACAGGGGGGCTAATAATTTTGGCCTTGTCATTTTTCAGTTTCCTTGTTAAAATTCAGCACATCGATAGAATATCTTAAACTTTGTGGAGATTTTGTCCTTGTTCCTTTGTAAGCAATACAAGTATTAACAGTTTTTGGTATGGTCATTTCCATGGAAATATTAAGGGTTTTATGTGATTTCTTTAAGGGGCTAATAATTCTGACCTTAACGGTCTGTCATCTATGACTGAATGAAGTTTCAATGAATATAGCTTATTGTGCTTATGGATAATGAAGCTCCAGGGGAAAAATAAGAAGACCTCTGATTGTGCTGAGGCTTGAACCCCTGACCATCTGCTTCAGAACACCACTGTCTTAACACCTTCAACCACCACTAGCTAGTACTTCATCCAGGTTACATACCAGATCACACTGTCATGTGAGTGAAATGTGCTCAAGCTACACTTAGTTGAAGTCATGTGGTCACATTTTGAACCACACTTCGGAGCAGTGTTTGAGAAACATCTGTGCTTCAGAAGCTTGACACAGTGTCGAAACATCAGTACCGAATGTCTCATCCCTAGTGGTTAACAGTGTCACCTCATAGCAAGAAGGTCCTTTTTCCGATCCCTGGGTAGATCAAGGGTGCTTTTCTTAGTGGAGTTTGCATGTGTGGGTTTCCTCTGGGTGCTTTAGTTTCCTCCCACAGTCCAAAGACATGTGGCTTAGGTTGACTGGCTACTCTAAATTCCCCATAGGTGTGAATATGAGCATGAATGGTCATGGGGTGAAAGACTGCAGACATTGATTGGGGCTGTTACAGGCCACCCCATGAATCAACAATCTCATTATACATGGTAAGCTGAGGTTGTTGCACTGTAGAGTTGGACTTACAACTGTGGATAGATGATAAATCGTCATCTGGGCCAACAGAGTGATTGGATTGGACAGTATTTGGATTTCCTGTTTTTAGATAGTTATGATCTAATATCTGTTCTATTCTTTCCTTACAAGCCACACGTTACAGTGCTCCATAATATACACTGTCTCTTACCTCTAGCCTAACATCAGAAATTAAGGAAGTAGCATGATAGCGACGAATATGTTCTAATTGAGGTCCACTCAACGTTTCTTCTCTTGGCTTTATTTCCCAGACTTCCATTTGAACCATTTGTGTTTAAAATGAGCAAACATCAAAAATTGATACAGACAATAGGGCTGCCAAAATAAAAATGTTAATAAAACCTGTTTACTTACAGTTCAGACAAAAACACCACAGTTTTGTGAGTCCCTTTGATGCCACTGGGTACTGTATGTCCCATTTCACAAGGTGATGTCCTGATAGGCCAGCCTGTATAATCAATGGATTTTTCTTTAACAGAAGGCAAAATGAATTCCTGATCAAACTGATATATTTTAGTTAAGTGAATAGGTCTATCTCCCAGTGTCTTGGAAATGGATAGAGGTGCAGAAAGTCAATACAGACCCCAATTTGTCTCAGGACTCCATCTAAAACAGGGTTTTTCATTGACACACATTAACAACAATAATGTGACCAAAGTGCAGTGTTATAAACATTCCCAGTCTTTTCCCACAGTCTTATCATAGTCCTTAAGTCAAAAATACATTAATATAACAGGGGTATAAAGTTTGAACATCAGGTGTTTTACCACCAACAACCCTAGGTAACAAGATGACTATGTCTGGTTGAAGGCCCTGTTGATTGAGTTTTTATTGCAGTTGTAATGCAAATTGTTAGAGTAATGCACACTTAAAAACACATTTGGTTATAGTGGTACACTTAGTTCTTGATTGACTTACAGATAGTCTAGATATTACTTATGTATAATGTAATGTAGCATATCTTCGTTCCCAGTGAAAATAGTAGGACTCTCTGCTCTCAAAACCAGTGAGCAGATCAATAAAATATTTATTATTTATTATAATTACAAAATATTTATTTATGAAATTCAGCTCCATGATGACTGATCACACCACACACAAAATTGTCATGTGTGCGGGGTTTTGCTGGACAAATGCGCAGGTGATGGCTTTGTAAAACTTACAGCGTTTATTTAAAACACACGAGGCAGAGGTACAAAATCGGCAGGCAGAAGAGAAATCCAAAACAGAAACTTAGGTCAAGCGAACAGCAAACAGAATATCACAGGTTTTCCAAAGGGCAGTAATCAAAAAACAGAGCAGTCAAAACCACAAGACCGCAAACACGGAATGATCAGGCATGGCAATAGCATCCGAAGGCTAAACTAATGCTTTGCGAGTACGAAGCGCGACCAAGAGACCTTTAAAAGACCGGCATGATTGTCTCTGGATTGAATGCAGATGCGTCCAATTACAGGTCACATGACTTGAATCCGGGCGTGTGCGCTCACGGGAACTGTAGTCCATTGTAGTTCGTGCCATAAATGCAGAAGTGCGTGCTTCCGCGCTATGCGTAACGGAGAAAATGAAAGCACTGCGTGCGCGGCCGAATCCCCGATGCATACCGTGCTTGCAGCGAAGTGCAGAATCATGACAAAAATAAATATAAATGTAGGCAGGGTCTTGAACTGAAAAACAAAAACAAATTAAAAAATAAAATCAAAGCATTTGCAATTATGTTTATTGACTGACTAATTAAGTGATAAGTGCACTTTCCTTAAGTCAATCTGCTAGCTGAGTAATCCTGCAGTTTACAATCTATAAATATATAGGGATCACAGTTAAATGATTTTCAGATTGTAATTAAGATCCGAACAAATCTACTTACATCAGTCAACCAAGGTAAAGGTGGCAGAGCCTCCTTTGTCCAGTTTTCCAAATGCTGGAGAGACAGAAGAGACCAAATATCTGGTAATGTTTTATGACAAAGGTTGAATTTTACCAGTGGTAGTTTTGTGTTCTTCACCCCCTTATCACAAGATTTCCTTCATAAAGGATGGCTAAGTGTTAATCCCATACTCAGTGTGCAGATGTTTGGCCACATTATCACAAATTACAAGCACTTATGGACCTATATGTGCAGCTATATGGTAAGATAAATTGTACAATTAACGTAGATATACTGTAAGGTAGATGTAATTAAAGAAGTAGACATTGAGTATAGTACATTTTATAATTACATGAAAAACCATACCTCATTTTCTGCCACAATTGGGATGAGTTTCAGAAAGAATGGCTGGAATGCATGACTTTCAGGACTCCCTCCTGGATAACCTGTAGCTACTGTTATGAGAGGGGTCCAAATGTAGGGGTAAAACTGAAGCCTAAATCTATACTTGTGGAACCAATAAGTGTGAGCGACAAAAACAGGATTGCATGCAAAAATTGTATTTATGGACTGACCAAGCCAGGATACAAACCCAGGACCTCTAGCTTCTAAGGAACCCACATGATCCCACTGAGCTATTGCTCAGATGTGTGGTATGGAGTGCTTGTGGACTTATGTGAAGTTATATAGATATGTGTGTGTGTGTATATATATATATATATATATATATATATGTATATATGTTGCTGTGAGGCGACAGTGCTAACGACCACACCACCGTGCCACCTGTGTGTGTGTGTGTGTGTGTATATACTCAGCAAAAAAAGAAACGTCCCTTTTTCAGGACTGTGTATTTCAACAATAATGTTGTAAAAATCCAAATA
>JAQMYM010004366.1:0-13933 GCA_030014255.1 Parauchenoglanis ngamensis | reverse complement strand
GGTCAGGGCTCTGTGCAGGACACTCCAGTTCTTCCACTCCAACCTTAACCTGAACACCATGTCCTCATGGAGCTGCTCTGTGCACAGGGGCATCGTCATGCTGGGGCAGGTTTGGGCCTCTTGGCTCCAGTGAAGGGAAACTGTAACTGCAGCGCACAGAGACGCTCTGTACAACTGTGTACTTCAGAATTTGTAGGGTAGAAATATAAGATTAGTGTTCAAAAGTAACGCTTCCACTGACCTTTCAGAAAATCTTAATATAAAGATATTATATGGTCTTTAGTGAGCATTCTGTGAATGATGGTTGTTGGATTGTGTGTCAGGAAATGAGATGAGTTCTGCTGACTCGTGTGTGTGTGTGTGTGTGTGTGTGTGTGTGTGTGTGTGTGTGGTGTTCATCACAGTGGCAGTGAGAGGTGTCCCCACACTCAGGTCAAGTGAAGTGTAGTGTCTTTCATACCATTTCCTGCACTAATGACTAGCTACACCGTGTCATTTAGCTATACTTTACTTCAGGTCACACAAATCAACACTGACGTTGCCTTTTCGGGGCATTCAATTACCCAGCATTCCCTGCAAGGTCCTTATATGCAGATGATGGAGGCCATCTTGTCAGATAGCTTTGGAGAGGCCTGAACTGATGATGCAAGCTAAAATGGTTTTATGATTATGTAAAGCAAGCCACTCTTGCAGACCTTCAATTTATTACCTGGTGCAGCAAAGCAGGTGAGGGAGACTCGATCCCAGGAGGCCGTGGCGTTTCCTGCATTCGAAGCTAATTTGTGCAGCGTTTTGACAAGTCCCGAGTGTAATAAGCTGGGAGGATTTCTCACTGCTACTGCGGACAGCTGGTCTGATTGGATGATGCAGTTTGTGGATAAGGAAGAAGAAGAAAAAAAATCGCCTTGTACATCAAACGTGCCCGTCTTTCCTCAAATAGAAATGGTTGAGGTTAATTTACTGTCTATTGTCTTAATTTATTGAGGGCAGTTGCTAAGTATTGGATAAAAACAGCTTTGGGGCTTTAAATTATGGAGCATGTTTGTTGCCAAGGAGCGACAGCTTGAAACTGTTGCTCAGGGTGACCACTGAACAAAATTGTTTACTCTCTTGGAATTGTCTGGAATTTTACATGAATGGCTTCGAAAATGGCTCCGGCTTGCATCTGAGTAATAAAAAGCCGTATCATTTAGGAAGTTAATGGGGAAGAATCTACATTATTGTAACTGATAGAACAGCGCACTTAGGAGTACCATATTTTCAGTGGGTTCTGTTTCTATACCGTGACGCACCCTCGTTGTCTCGTCTTCACCTTTTCCCCTTGCTGGAATGCAGATGCCATTTCAGGCACACTTTAATTCAACTTTAGCTCAAGTGGAGTTTGTTTCATGACCCTTTGGAGGGATGAAGTCACAATGTTCATGACAAAGTAGTTTATGTTTAAACTAGGAAGCTTTTTGTTACCCCAATGTGGCAGAACGGTATAGAAAAGCATGTAAAGCGTCTTACACTGAGCATTTTACTGCTGTACCTCATAAATCCCATGTAGTTCGGAAGCACAGATTTACTGCCTGCTCTGTCGGTATTGACTTTTCTGAAAGATTTAAGTACTGAACTGAAATTGGCCTTCAGAGTTCAGGAATTGAAGTCGGTTGTTAAATCTCACTCGCCCTAATTCAGCTCTGGTAGCGGAGAGGTGATCTATAAACTGCCAGGCTCCATCGTATCGTTACTGCTGATTTAACAGACTGCAGTGTTAGTTTTTCCACACGGTGTTGATGTTGCAGGTGGAAGTGTTCGTTAAATCGCGCAGTATAATTAATTCAATGTCGGTAAGAGTGATATCAAAATGGTATCCTGACAGATTTTTGACAGATGAAGTGTTATAAACCTGTCCCAAATATGAAAACAGAAACATGGCGGCGTGAAATGGAAATAAAATGGCATTTTAAGTAATAAAAATAAATAGAATGGTGTTTTGGGTCAGAAATGGAACGATATTTGGAACGGTGCCAGAAATGTAAATATAAAGCACAGTTTGTCCTAAAGGAGCTCGTTTTCTTACTCTTCTCGCATTACAGTGATTTCAGTGCGTGTTGGCGTGCATGCTGGTGAACGCAGTGAGGTGATAGTACACTGTAAGTGTTAATGAGTGGGCGTGTTGAGATTTTACAGTACTCGTGGTACGCACTATTCCTGTTCCAGCTTTAATACTCCTACATGAAATATGGCTACATGGATGTTGAAGAGCAAATACACACGGCACCTCGCCATGAAGCTCAGTGAAACGTACCCATCCCACACACACCTCCGTTTCAGCAGCTGCGTGTGTGTCTTACTGCACGTTCATCTATACGTGTACTTTTATTGGACAAAATGTCAGGGTTTTTTTCCGCTCTTGAAATAGATCATTACTCATCTCTGCACTAATTCTGCGTTACTGCAGTAGACGAGTTAATTTACGTTGAGTGCTTTGTGTAGAGTTTATCTATTGGTACTGAATGTAATATTGATAACCTGTTTTAACTTTAATTGTCACCACTGAATCATTAATGAGTTACCTGATCTGTTTCAGGACACGGTGTCGATCTGTTTATTAAAACAAGCCCATTGTGTCTGTGGTAAGACCTGTGTGTGTGAGACGTAATGTTGTAACGTGTTGTTATCCTGAAAAATTGCGCGTACAGAACTTTTTTGTGATTTGTGAACGGTCATGTCGAGAAGATTTTAAAGCGAGAGTTTGGCAGGGTGCATCAGTTAAGCTTTAATAACTGAAGCACAAAGTTTGTGGTTTTAACGATACGGCAGACGGGGATCGGGTTCTGGCTGCTCGTCTCTCACAGCGAGGAAAACCGCAAAGCCGATACCCTACACACTCCTTTTACAGTCTATACAGAGCAAACCTCACTCTGCGTGTCGGTCCCCCGCCTCGAGCGCGTCGCCAGCTTTGTTCAGCTGTTAATCAGTCGTCTTTAATTAGACGCTAGCTGCTAATTGGAGCAATCTGCTCCAGATTTCCGCCTGTATTACATCATTACACTTCCCCCGTACTACAGGAACCAAGAGGATTGGTTTAATAATAATGATAATGATAATAATCAATGGTCAGAAGGTGCTGATTAATTTTCTGGAGCTGCAGCTCTGACAGCAGTGCAGCTCCAATTCACAGGTTCATATTAATGTTCATTCAAATCGTTTCTATAGTAACGGCTCATTCACAGGTTGTTGGGTTTTTTTTTTTTATGTATATAATTCTGTTGCATGTGCATGGTCATGCCTGTCACTTTCATTTAGCAAATCAGTTAAGCAGAGACTAAGGCTGGTGCTCCAGTATTCCAACACTTAACACCAGATTCATCCAGAAAAAAATTTAATTCAGTTATAATCTTTTATTTTTAAGATTTTCATTCGACTCCTGCTAATAAAGATTAACTGTTTGATTGCTTGCACTGTAGAGTTGTGTATATTTCTCTTCGTTTTCTAACTTTACATGCATATATGTTCATAGTTATAAATTTACTGTATGCTTATTCAAATATACTTTAAATTTGTTTATTTTGGAGGTGTTACATTTTCTGGTTTTCTTTCCATGATGTCAAAAACATGTGGTTGAATTTTTGTAGGATTTATATGGAATTATATTTATAGATTTTGGAGTTGTTCCAAACAGGCTCAAGGTCATGACAAGGTTCTATGTATGAATTGGTTTTTCTTCAATAGCCTCCTCCGTTTTTGGGGGGTATTTACACATTAGCAGAAAGGAGTCGACATGTTGGTGGCAGGAATACTTGGAAAACCTTGGAATATTTCAGCTACTGGATTCTGACACTGATTATCCATCTTTATGATTATCCATGTCCTTGCTCAGCTCCACTACCAAGACTCTGCGTTCTGATCACTCCTCATCCTGCAGAGATGACCTTTAAACTGGACTTTAGCCCAGACTCCATCAGTAACCTCTCATTTTCCCGTTACCCGAAACCCCAGCATCTCGCCTGAGTGCACCGTTCATTACTATCCACGTTAAAAGACACAGCTGACCTTTTCACTTGCCACACTGCTATTCTTTTTGTGCGTGTGAACCCAATCTCATTCTGTTCCAAAGCCAGCGCGACTGTCCATCATGCAGTATTTAGCGCCGGCATTAAATATTCATCGTGACACAGCACTAACAAAAGAGATACAGCCACAGGAGCACGGTCAAGAGGTTTATTTTTTCTCAGAGTGCACACGATGCCAACGCTTCAGGCAAACTAGCAATACAGCGATTCTGTGATGTAGTGACACTGTCTCTTTTAGAAGACCTTTAGTGTAAGTGGGGTTAAAACTCAACAGCATCGATGTGTTCGTCTGAAACTCGTCACATTTTCTGCACAAAATGTTTCTAGCTGAATTTCTACACACAATTTGATTTCATCCGAGTTGTCCGATTCCCAGAAGATGCATCAGAACATTTTGATGAAAGTATTTTTGGCGACCTTCGGTGTAAACGGACAAAAAAACAATCACACAACTGATGAACCTCGGTGGTTCAGTCGCCTGTACAATGTTTGACCCATCTTTGACTGTTGCACGAATAACCACTGAAGGAGAAGGGACACGTGACGTGAAACATGTGCATTTGCTAACTGTAGCAGCACTAGCTTCATCTAGGTGAACTTTGACCTGTGAATTCACAAACCTCTTGAAAACAAAAAGGCAGAACTGCAAGAAAAATGGAAAAGCTACATATCATCATGAAACACTTGTATTTTCTTACTGCAGAATATTTCTCCGGGTCAAACAACAGCTAATACCTGGGGAGGGTGACTGCAAACACGTGAGCCACGTGAAGCCAGCCAACCACGTCTTGTTTTTCAAACTGCTGCTCGTGCTGCGTCGCAACGCAGTCTGAGGGAAGCACTGTGCTGTCTGCCCTCTTCCACATACATGAGCACACAGATGCACAGGATTGGCTACTGTCTCTGTGATTGACAGGGCAGAGAGAGTATAAACCCTCCCTCCACCCAAAGAGCACAACCATTTTCACACTCTTGGCAGTGTTACCACGTCTTTAATCGTTTTCGAAACAAACAGCTGCACACCAAACCAATGGGATGCACACGTTTTCTGTGCAGAAGTGAATTGACGAGTATAATTAGCAAAACATCGCCTTTTCTTTTCTCTTACAAATTTCTAAACGTTATCATTAACACTGACCTGTAATTAACACCGAACATCTCCCACTTCCTCTCAGTGCTCGTTTAAGCAGACCGGCTTCTCTTACCTCAGGCCGATAAATAAACTGTAGTGACTCGCCAAATATCTTACTGCTCTATGGGTTTCAAATCCTCTCCAGAGGTTTTCTTTTATTTTGTGTACTTTCCGTAAAGAATGAAATTTGTTACTGAGCATCGCTTCACTCACTGCCCTCCTACATGTTCCCAATTTTTTTATGCACACACCCACGGATACCCCCCCCCACACACACACGCGCACACACACAGACAGAGAGAGAGAGAGGTGCCTACACATTTTCTCTTATACTCCTACACAGACAGCATGCTGGATCATCATCCTTAATCCCCAATGCACTTTATTACTCCGGTACACACTGAATAAAAACTGACATTTTTTCCTCTCAGTCGCTGCCTGCCTCAGGACATCATTACATCAGATCAATGTTCTTCCGTGTTAGATAATAACTCTATCATCCCCTTTGCAAACTCCGTGCTTTTGGCACTCACTACTGAGCACTAACGATGCATTTCATAGATAAGAACATCGACCCAAGCACACTGTACTTTTAATAGTGAACTGTTCATTAAAAGATCGTGGTAGATCCGTTAAGTCCTGGTGGGGGTCTGAATTCTTCAGCAGCCGAATGAGGATGAGATGGAATCCAGAGGGCCCGGGAGCTTGACGGCAGGCAGGTGTTAAGGGAAAAATTCTGGCTTTCCGCTCGAGACTTTTTGATGAGGAGGTGAGCGGTTTAATTGATAAGGGAGACGGCCGTGTCTCGTCTAGTGACGCCTCCCATCTGCCGTGTTCAGCATCCTGCAGAGCATCCGCTTTCCTCACTGCTTATACTTTAGGGTGGCTGCGCATTTCTTCAGCTACTCTTTCTCCCTGTATTGTAACTTCATGTCCGTAGTGACAGAAATCAGTTCTCGTGAAGTTTGTTACCGCACTAGGCCTTTCTTTTTACTTTTTATAATTACATGAACTGAGGTGGTTAGAGGGTGTAAGGACTACTAACTTATACTAGTCGACCAGTAATTATACGCTTTTTTCAGAATGTGGCAAAATGCATATCAGTTAACAGGCTACAAAAGTAAATAAATGGATGCAAGAACTGTGCAAAATAATAAATCTGTGTTAAGTTGAACGACTTAAGAACCGATTCTTAAAATTCGTTCATATGAATGAGTTGGAAGTTCAGCTCAAATCTCTGATTCTGAAACTGAAAGAGCACACCATGGAAGCTCGGTGGTGTTAAGCTAATGATGGGTGGAGGCTGTGGCGTCTACAGGAGTGTCTGGGATGTTTTTCCACCACATGACCTCAGTAACATCCGAAAGGGAGTCTGGATCGATGTCTGTCAACCAGCAGGCACTGATGATCTGACTCTAAACTAACCAAGTGGGATTGGAAAGTGATGCGCGACCCGCGGCTCCAAAAGCCCACGTTATGACCGAGTTCACTCTAACAGTGCACTGATTTAATTTCACTTTAAAAGATGACAAAATTAACTGCAGGAGGAGCTCCTCTCCGACAAGTCGACATTCCCACCAACAGTGAAGGAATTAATCACGTAGTCTTACCCCTAGGAGAGACGCAGGATTCGAGGCAGGAGAGGATAAGTGTGACTTTCAGCCATTTCTTTTAGCGATTAAGTATCTAGTGTATCACGCAGTTCAACTGAAATTATACCAAAGCTAATCAGTCTGTATCAGTGTTTGGATAATGGGGTTCATCTTGCTATGTAAATGGTCTCTGAAGCAGAGTTTCCTTCTTGCGTGGCCGCAGTAACGGAGTTGTGAGCCTAGCAGGGCGATTCGGTCGATATCGTCTAGCCATGCGCCATCAGCTAATCACAAACTTTAGCAACAAGTAAATGAATGTATTTAATTTACGTTAACACATTCAACTGACGATGTGATCTGACCTGCACTATTACCTTAAAAATCTGAGTTTTTTTCTCTTGAATGGTTCTGTTGTGTCAGTGAAGAATGTCCTCAGATTGAGGCTTGTTTCAAAACCGGATTCACTGCGAGACTGATGCCAGTAGCATCTAATCTGTATCTCGTCTGATTGCTGATACCTGGAATGAAGATTTTCATGAGATCGGACATCCTGAATTTTCTCTACTGAGCATTGAAGTTGAATAACAGGAGAGCAAATCTAATGAAATGGGTTTTTTTTATTATTATTACAGAAACCTTGGGAAGTCTGGACTGAGGGTGTCGTGCCTTGGGTTAGGTAAGTGCTTTCTGAAGGTCATCATGAGCTCCGTTCCTACAGGATACCTTTTACATGGTGTGCTGGAGTAATTCCATTATTTGCAAGTGTTCCTCTGTGACTTTATTTCCATCCAGACTGACAGTTTTTTTTCCCTGGTTTTCTTCGCTGCTCCCCTGAGAAAATTACATCATTCGAGTCCCAGCCGGATTGATGCGTCAGTAATTTTACATGCAGATGCTGCCACTTGCATTTTTTAAACTGCTGTTTTTTGCACTATTTAATCATCTAGCACATGTATGTACTCTCTGAACCCCAAAACGATAGATGCTTTGGAGGAATGATCAAGAAAAGAAATTAAAGACACCATGTATGAAAATATTTTCTGGTGGTTTGTGGCACACCATGTGTGACATCATTGAGAAATTTTTCCCTTAATCACAGAGGCGATGTTAAAAAATTGTTACAGACAACACTCAGTGAAAGTAATTCCATCCAGATAGAGTTATAAGGAAAAGGGGCGGGGCCTGGGCAAAACGGTTGTTAGTAGCTACCAAATTGTTTCGTTTTGTTGTTGTTTTTCCTTTAAATGTGCTTTAGACAAGATTATTGGAGATTAGATCAGTGAAGTTTAACTTTAGAACTTTAACTTTAGATTTTTTTTCTTCTCTCTGAGCCCACTCCTTCTATTCTCACCCATACACAATCTTCTCCCCCCCATGTTGGCAAAAAAGGTTCATCATAGTTTCATTTTATTGCAGCATGTATTTTCATTCACAGTAAAAGTTATCTGGCTGCGTCGGGTTTCAAACAGACTCCTGTAGATGTAGAGTGTGTTCTAAAATATTTTCCAGGTTAATCATGCTAATAAGAAAAATTCCCTTTGCACCTTTAACTCCAGGTAACGCTAATGTTTTGTTTGGGTAGGGTTATGTTTGTCTGTGGATCAGAGGAAAGCTTTTCACAGCAGAATATTTTATTTGGAAATGCAAAGCATTTTATCTACATGGAGAGCAAGGAGTGATTTCAGGGTTTTTTTCCTACAGGAACATGGGTGACGTTTGGTGGTCAGATCACAGACGAGGTAAGATCTCGCAAACACGTTAATCTTAATACAGCTTGGTGTAAAATAATAATGGTAACTGTTAAATACTAGATAAGAGAGCTTTGAATTAAGGAGAGTGAAGCAGCTCTTCCCCCGTTTTTACCTCTCTTCGTCTTTTCGTGTCCGGCAGATGGCCGAGCAGCTGATGACTCTGGCTTACGAGAACGGCATCAATCTGTTCGATACGGCTGAGGTCTACGCTGCAGGAAAGTGAGTGAGCCAGAACTCCTCGCCATGCCGTATTTAGTCCAGTCACCATACTCTGGAACATATGTCTGTTTTCCAGCCTAGCCCCTGACTACTCGTATAGTCACACTGAATCATCTGTGTTTGTCGAAATCTCTGGGTTCATTTATTATTATATTTTTGTACTATCCAAAGGTCAGGGATGTGGCACAAAACTCAAACTCGTCATGCTAAAAAGGTCTTTAATGAAGAACAAACACCTTAAGCTGGGTTCATCCATCAGTAAATCAGCCTTTGTTATTAGCAGGATGAACTCGAGGGATTAATTTCCTGCACATATTAAATAACCTGGAGTCATTTCTTTGCCCCAAAAGTGCGCTTTGCCATCATTTACTAAACCAAACAGGAAGTGGAGCTGATAGGAGATAGGCTTAAGTCTAAAATGTTTCAACTCTTACTGAAGAATCACTAATTATCACTAATTATCAGGAAAATAATATTATTAATTATATATAATATAGAATTCATAACATAATTATAATAATTATGGACACAATTTCAGCTTCTGAAAGCTTCTTAATTGTTTGTACTTTATACTGAACTGTAATCGCATGCTCGTGCATCATATTCATAATTGGTGTAATAATGACCTGGGTTGTATTGAGACACACCACACCAGGGCTGTAATATTCTGTGTTAAAGAAAGCGAAGGTTCAGTATTCAACTCCAGCATGCAGTTATACCAGGGGTTCCCAAAGTAGAGCTTTGTTTTATTCACTTTTTTATGATGAATACGACGAGAAATATTGCTCCGGCTATAAAGATGGATTTTGTGTGTGAATATTTTGAAGTGCTCCTGGGAGCCACATTGGAACAAGTCGCATTTAAATGAAGAGTGTTTGTGCTTCCTTCAATCCTTTAACCCCTTTCTCCTGACATGTAGCACTGAGGGTAGTTCAGCAATAGAAATGGACAAATTTCCCCGTCTACCTTCACTAAACAAACATCAGTCTCAACTCGTGTACTGGGCACTCTACTCAATTATTGAATCGTGTTCCAATTTTAAGGGTCAAACCTAACGAAATGTCTGTTTATTGTATCAGACTTCTGGATTTTATAGAGTAGTAAAGACCTTTGAATGGAAGGTCAGAGGGTTTTATTTGAGCAGTGGTTCATGACAACAATAACAATGCCAGTGTAATTCCGTTTGAGGTCATTTGCTCAAACATCTTGGGAACCCCTGGGTTAGTCTGAAGTGTCGACCCGCTCTGTATGCTCGCTGTATAGCGAATAACACCGTATCATAGAACCTACGTGTTGCAAAATATACTGTACATCAAGGAAATGTCTCTTGATATTTGCCTACACTGTGGGAAAGTAACCGCCAACATCTATTTATGTTCAATTAAAAAATACAGGGCGTCCCAAATGTCTGGATCCGTAGGCATTTTACTGTGTGTTATGTTTATATATATATATATATGTTGTTTTTTTTTCCCAGATCCAAGATCTGAAACTAACAATAGAAGATTGATTTCAGGGTATACACGAGTGTCGCAAAGTCCAAGGCCATCAGCTTGAGTGTTCCCTGTAATATCTGTATTTACATAATTAACTCCACATCGATTCAGGGTTTTGGGACACCCTGTATATACAGCATTAAAAATTACGAATATGTGCATATTCACTTTATCTAAGCAGTAAGGACCGTTTTAGCAATAAATAAATTAAAATGTAGGAGCTGGAAGTGTAAAATGGGAAAGCATTCCATTGTGCATTATGAATATGTAAATCTATTAAAATAATATGCAAACTTCTAACAGTGTGGTCAAAAGTATGTGGACACCTATCGCACGCAGGCATGGTTCTTCCTCACACTAACAGCTAAATCTGGAACAGGATGTTCAGCAACCATCACGTGTATGGGTGTGATGCTCGGATGTCCACAAACCTTTGGCTCTGTAGTGTAATCCTAAGCTTTGCCGATGCTGAACCCCTTTACTGGAATGTAAAACATAATGTCAGTAATGAAGCTACACAGACTGCTGACCTTATTAAATATTTTCCACTGCACTTAGTTGTCTGGAGACGTTTCCTCCTTCCTTACTGCAGGAAGCGGTGACCTCAGAAAGGCAGCCTAAAGCGCCAGAGCAGCGAATTCCTCTAATCTCCTGATCCTCGGCTCGGTTCCCTGCGGACTCGTAGCACCCGCTGAGCAAGGCTCGGAAGACTTAGCTAGTGAAGAGCAGTCTGACACGATGCTTTATTAGCAAGCAAAATGAATTGCGCTCTGCAGTTAGCTCTGTGCAAAACATCAGATCTGATGGCGTAGGCGGAGGAGAGAAGTGTGTGTGTGTGTGTTGACGGGTGGGTTACCAGGTGGTGTTTTAAACGCCTGAAGGCCGTGATCTTGCACGTGCGAAGAGTAAATACTCAACCTGGCACAACGTACACGCGCGCACACGCATACACACACACGCAACCTCTCACTCTTAGTCTTTCTCTCCTTCTCGCATAACCAAGCAAAAACACAGGCTGTGCCTCCCACACGCCCGTCTGCCTCCATCTCCATCTCCGTCTCTATTACACAACGTTCTCACCAAAACTCACTCTCAAATCTTACTGACAAATCATTCCAGCACGTATTTCTGTTTATTTCTGCTAACGCGCAAGGAATCGGAATGTCTTAGCATTCCAGAGCCTCAAAGCAGCCAAGATGTGACTGAAGCATTAACACGGATGTGGAACTGAGATGTGTTTAGCAGAACCTCGGCTAATGTTAGAATCTTGCTGATTGGCCGCTCTGAAAAGATCACTGGAGAGCGAGAAGAGACCCGAGGGTCAGACTAATTGGACATCTACCATCAAGTACTGCTCTTCTCTTCTCCTGTCTTCTCTTCTGTTCTGTTCCTCTGACAATCAGCTGGATATAAAGGGGTTTTCAGAACGGCACACTGGACACTCTGAGACTGAAAGTCAGAGGGGACGAGGAGGCCACGTTTCAGCAGGACAGCTTGTTCTGTTTAACGTGGTGAGGGCATGGTGAAACTCCCGCTTTTGTGCGGCAGCTATCAGGCTCTGATCAGACGCACTCCAGGGGCCAATTAGCAACCTTGGAGCTCCTATTAACTGCCATAAAGAGTCTCAGCAAATGAGCTGTCAGCAGTGCTCAGCTGAGTGTGCAGAGAAAAAAGATCTGCAGAATGTTAAATATATATATATTTATAGCAGTGATGGTACTTAATGTTCATCTTCTGATTTCTATTCCGTTTAAATGATGACGTCTTGGCACCATGGACACATTAAATGTTAATGTCATTGTGCTCAGGAGCAAAAGTTTCCTCACATGAAACCCTGAGGAATTTCTCTTTTTAATAGACATAAATTCTGGTCCATAGTGTTCAAGGCTGGTTAACAATTAATGTTTATAATTTACTTCCTGGAGATAATCGATCATCGCTGGTACCAAACACGCACATTCTCATGTTTAGGATGACTTCCTCGTCTCCACGGTCCACCACATTAAAGCGTTCCTCCTCCTCAGTCGTCCAACACATTGAGCTAGCTACGCCGTCATCAAGTTTGTTTAGAGCGTAATGTGAAATGCTGTTGACCGTAATGGAAATAAATCACTTCCTGTTTCAAAAGGTCAACGTACAGAATCAATTCAACACCCTTAAGCCACTTTGTTTCCCCTTAATCTTGTTAAAGCTGAACCTAAGCTGGGTTCTGAGATAAAGCTCTCTGTGTGCCAGTCTTTTTTTTTTTATGCCTAATTCTTCTCCTCCTCTTTAGCTTGACTTCTGTTATTTCACTAGAGGAGAAAGTTTGTCATGTTGGTTGTATTTTTTCAAGCACCAGGTCACCTGAGCTTCAAATTACAAGTTTGGCTAGACTTCCTGTTTTCTCAAAACGGCCACACACACACACAAATAGTAAAAACTATGTATACTGTACGGTTTGTGTCGTAGGGAAATACAGCAGATTTCTGTCTCATATTGTTTGTTGTTTCTGATGTTTGGTCGCACCGGAGAGAACAGAGAGAGAGAAGCTTTTTGTCATGGTGCATCATATAATGATGAACATTTCCAGCGATGTATCTGAGAAATTATTATAGTAAACAGCACCAGCCACAGAAAAGATGGTTGGTAAATGTTAAATGCTCTGAGGAGATCGCATAGCTAGGCTTCCAGTGTAATCTGTGCCAGCGTTGTCCTCACTGTCCCCGACCTCGCTAGCGGTCAGAGACCTGATGACTATACTGATAGTAAACTATTGTTAGCGAATGTTTTACACAATGGTATATTAATATTTAAATGAAAGCTCCAGTTTAACTGAGTGCACACTGCTGACTTACAAAACGACACACGTGACCACAAAAAGTGCAGTCCAGCACCACGAATACAGCGAGTGGTGTAACTGACAATAGAGCCGAAAAGCAGGCGCATAAAGACTAATCCAAACAGCATTATACAAATCCAGGAAGTTGAGATGACTGACTGTGCAACAATAAGGTGATTTTAATATCAAGGGTTTAGTATTGAGTGTACTGGCACAGTACGCAGCACTGCTGTTTATTTGTTTTATACTTTATACTGTGGTTTATTTAATATACGTGTATGATCTTTGCACTCTCTCTCTCACTCACTCGCTCACTCTGTGTGTCTGTTTCAGAGCCGAGGTGGTGCTGGGCAACATCATAAAGAAGAAAGGATGGAGGTATCAACATCTTGAATTTCCTCTGTTCGCTTCTCAGCTCAGTGGAAAAGCCGTAGGACGAGAACAATACGATACGCACATGAAACATTACTGCTAGCAGCAGCGCCATCACGGTGTCTCATAGAGGACCGAGTTATGGATCAGACGCTCAGTTTTTTACCAGTTGATCTCTTAATGCAGTTAAAGCGTCTCCGTTATTTGCTTATTAAAAATCAAGCTGTATAACAGCACGTGTCTGGGCTCGAGTGATAAAGAGCATGTGTGTGCTTGAAAATAAGCCATGCATTAGCATTTATTAGCATTTGAGACATTTGAATCTAATTTTTCTCTATCTTGTAGTTTAAGCTGTTGCGTTAAATTTAAGTCATAAACATTTTTAATGTTCTGTTCTCTCTCTCTCTCTCTCTCTCTCTCTCTCTCCTCTCTCTCTCTCTCTCTCTCTTCTCTCTCTCTCTCTCTCTGCCCTTCTTAACCCCCTCTACA
>JAQMYM010004365.1:0-13936 GCA_030014255.1 Parauchenoglanis ngamensis | reverse complement strand
GTGGTGGACTGGCGACCTGCCCAGGGTGTACCCCGCCTCTCGCCCGAAGATGCTGGGATTGGCTCCAGCTTCCCTGCCCCCCAGATGGATAAAGCGGTGTAGATAATTTAATGGATGGATGGATCTACATTTTTGTTTGTTCTCATTTTGGTTTTTCAGTGTTTGGATTTTGTCTTTTTGTCTGCCCTACGTTGTTTGATTGTTCATAGCCTGACCTTACTTCTGTTTTTGGCTATGGAGACTGCCTGCTGTTTGTGTACCTTTGCCTCTGTGTGTTAAATACAAAATTTATTTTACTGCCATCTCCTACCTGTGTATGTGTCCAGCTACCATTTAGTAACCATGATGAGACATTAATAAAATACTTAAAAAATGTAAAAAATAATAAGATAATAAAATAAAACCCAGTAAATCTAGGGTACTTCTTTAATGATGTTCTAAAATTAATGCAATTCATAAAATAATGTATAATTAAAAATTATAAATATTTAAGCAAAAACTTTAAAAAAAATTCTCAATACTCAAATAAATACTCAACTTACATGGTTTGAGCAAACATTTCTGTCCCACAAATACTTCAACTAGACACAGTTAGCCAAAAAACCCCAAAGCCTACAATTTAAAATATGTCTAAAAAGCTTTCTTGCTCTTAAGGATACGCAAAGGTAAGTCAATATCTGAAGCTAAGTATATGTTAAAGGACAAATAAATAAATAAATGGTTAATAAAAATAAATAAATTTTTGAATTTAAACTGGCTGATACCTCAACCTATCAATAAACTTAGCGTTAGAATCAAACCATTAACTTTCTAAAAATCTAAAACTTATTTATGCATATTTTTCTGTTCATTAGGGACACACAAAGGCAAGTTTATACATGGAGGTAAGTAAATGAATATTAATATTTATGAATATTAATAAAGTAATATTAATTAGTTATTAACATAACAGCTAAACACTACAAATCAAATAACTATGTCCTGATATACTAATGTCCCACACCTCTTTTCATGACCTAGGGCCCAATAAATCAATAAATGAAACCAAAAATATTTTGTACCTATACAAATTATTATATTATATTATATCATACCTATATATATTATATTATACCTGTATAATATTTAATACCTAAATAAAAGTAATCCATTAATATGTACTGTTCCCTGATAGTGATGACAGTAAGGAGGATGGTTAGGGGGGACAGGATTATACAACTGTAGAGGGTTGACTGGGTGCTGAGGACAAATTTTAGGATGGACAGTGCCCAACGTTTGCCCTGGCCTAGCCAGGACAGCAGTTTCACCCCTAACCCTAAGTGGTTTTCATTCTTTATCCCCTAACTCTGAACTCAGTAGTGGATAGATTAAAAAATAGTTTTACACTATTTTCAATGAGTGATCTTACTTCTGGTTGGAGTTCCCTTCACCTAGAAACTACTTGCTCCTGCTGAGGATGATATGAACAGTCTAAATATACATTTCAACATACTAACAATCATACATTCACACATACATTTAAAAACGTTGAAGATGACTTTGAAACCTCTCAGGGTTTCTTCTCATGTCATCTCAGGGAGCTCTTCCTTGCCACTGTTGCTACAGGCTTCGTCATTATGGATACATTAATAAATACGTATGTTTAAAATTTATAGCCAGAATTGATATATTTATGAAAAGCTTCTTTATAACATTACCCATTGTTAAAAGCTCTGTATAAATAAAATTGAATTGAATTAAATTCAGAGGTTCCAGATCCTTTTTGGCATGATCCAGCACAAATTAAGTAGCATAGAGGTTTGGTTGACTGAGATTTGATTGTTTATTCCTAGTCACCTTTGCTGTTGTATTAATCTAGAATAATTTTGGCTTCTATTAGAGTGATGTGCTAATCTATCAGCACTATGATGAGTTCCCTGTTTGTAACAAAGCCAATTATACTTTTTCATATGATTTCATGTTATTTTCAAAATTTGTAAAGAAAACTTCATAACAATACTATTATAAAGAAACGACTTTATTTTAACTGGTATTTACAACATGGCATTTTCTTTTTTTAAATAAATGAATGATTTACTCGATCACCATCTTAATAAAAATAAACATTATCAAAGACAAACATCAATAATGGACATGTGCATTTAATTATTTAAAAAAATAGCACAATTTATACAGAGCGAAAATAAAACCTGATGAAACACACACATAAACACAGTTTTACACACACACACACACGCACACACACACACGCACACACACACTCATAAGACATATGCAGATAAATGAACCCTTGAGAAACTGATCAACAGCTCATGCAAAATAAAACATTAGAACACCTTTGTATTATTTTACTAAACAAACTTTTTCCAAAGACTGAAAAAAGTAATTCATAAAATAATCAGGCTATAAAGACTCTAAATTACAATATAAAGGGGATTACATTATTAAATAATGTGTGAGAAACAGTGATGCATCCATTGTGTGTTTACATATGCTGCATGTATTTGTTCAACATTTATGTAAGTACCTAGACACATTTGTGAACGTTTATCTATATGTCTGCCATGAAAATGAACCTAACCCCCCCCAAAAAGCCATTTCCACTGCATTTCAGCCCTGCCACAAAAGTACCTGCTGACATCATTTCAGTGATTCTCTTATTAACACAGGTGAGAGTGTTGAGAACAAGGATGGAGATCACTCTGTCATGCTGATTGAGTTAGAATAGCAGACTGGATGCTTTAAAAGGAGGGTGGTGCTTGAAATTCTTCCTCTGTTAACCATGATTGCCTGCAAGGAAACATGTGCAGTCATCATTGCTTTGCACAAAAAGGGCTTCACAGGTGAGGATATTGCTGCTAGTAAGATTGCACCTAAATCAACTATTTATCGGATCATAAAGAACTTCAAGGAGAGAGATTCAATTTTTGTGAAGAAGGCTTCAGGGTGCCCAGGAAAGTCCACCAAGCGCCAGGACTGTCACCTAAAGTTGATTCAGCTGCAGGATCGGGGCACCACCAGTGCAGAGCTTGCTCAGGAATGGCAGCAGGCACAGTGAGGCAAAAACTTTTGGAGGATGGCCAGGTGTCAAGAAGGGCAGGGAAGAAGCCACTTCTCCAAGAAAAACATCAGGGACAGACTGATACTGATACTGCAAGTGCAAGATACTGCAATACTGCATAAGGTACAGGGATTGGATTGCTCAGGATGGGGGTAAAGTCATTTTCTCTGATGAATCTCCTTTCCGATTGTTTGGGGCATCCGGAAAAAAGATTGTCCGGAGAAGAAAAGGTGAGTGCTACCATCAGTCCTGTGTCATGCCAACTGTAAAGCATCCTGAGACCATTCATGTGTGGGATTGCTTCTCAGCCAAGGAAGTGGGCTCGCTTTTTGCCTAAGAAAGCAGCTATGAATAAAGAATGGTATCATAACATCCACCGAGAGCAACTTCTCCCAACCATCCAAGAACAGTTTACTGACGAACAATGCCTTTTCCAGCATGATGGAGCACCGTGCCATAAGGCAAAGGTGATCACTAAGCGGCTCGGGGGAACAAAACATCGAAATTTGGGGTCCATGACCAGGAAACTCCCAAGACCTTAATCCCACTGGGAACTTGTGGTCAATCCACAGGAGGCGGGTAAACAAACAAAAACCCAGAAATTCTGACAAACTCCAAGCATTGATTATGCAAGAATGGGCTGCCATCAGTCAAGATTTGGCCCAGAAGTAGATTGACAGCATGCCAGTGCGAATTGCAGAGGTCTTGAAAAAGAAGGGCCAACACTGCAAGTATTGACTCTTTGCATAAACTTAATGTAATTGTCAATAAAAGCCTTTGACACTTATGAAATGCTTGTAATTATATTTCAGTACACCATAGAACCATCTGACAAAAAGATCTAAAAGCACTGAAGCAGCCAACTTTGTGAGAACCAATACTTGTGTCATTCTCAAAACTTTTGGCTACAACACATATATGCGTGTGTGTGTGTCTCTCTCATATAGTCCGCTTACCAACAAACTGTAAATAATTAGAAATTTTCCAGTTGTTCTTTTTCTCTCTCTCTTTTTGTTTTGCTCTGCTGTGAGTTATCTTTAATGTGCTGAAACAGTGAACTGATCATACATATTGGTGTTTGTGGTGTGGTAGTGTTTGGTAGATTGGTATTTGTTTTCATTGTCATTTTCATTCAGAAGAGCATGTAAAAGATCAGCAGCATGATGCACATCAGTGGCTCCACAGTCACCATGGCAACGGAACCTAAACAACAAAACAAATACAAATAAATACTGTTAGTGTTTAAGCTCTGATTTCAGCAAAATACACACCATGTAAATTATCATACAGGATCCCAATTAAACATATTATACCCATTATATGGAATTAATGAATGAGGTGGAGGCTAAGAACAAAGCAGAATGGAATTTCCTCTGCTGAGTTCATAGTTCCATATAATTGGACACCGTCAAGGCTCCTATCCCGCTTATACCCCGGTTACCTAACATTTAAACACTTGTATATTTACAGGGCTAAAAAGAACACACAAGGAGTGATTTTCTCACTTTTTGTTTTTGTGGTATATATGTGTCCTGAACAAGGATAACTTGGGGTGGATGGTCTAGCTGGTTTCATTGTTATTGCTAATGGCTATCTATCCCCTTGCGACCTAACAGCGTTATTGGTAATTTTTGGCATGGCTCCGATGGGAATGGAAAGCGTTGGATTAACGTGCTCTGACTAGTCGTGACGTTCTGTCTTACTAAGAGGTCTGAAATATGCTTCAAGTTCAAGTGGCTTTTATTGTCATTCCAGCCATATACAAACGATACAGTACACAGTGAAATAAGACAATGTTCCTCCAGGACCAAGGTGCTACATACAGGTACAAAGTGCATGTGTGCAACAGAAGACAACATAAAGTGCATGTGTGCAAACACTGCAGACATCACAAGACAAGACAGTGCAGCGCTAATCCAAGTCAAATGTGCAAAAGATTGCAGAGGTAGTTAAATGTATACACTTGTGTGTGTGCGTGTGTGTGTCAGTCCAGTCCCTGAGTGTTCAGGAGTCTGATGGCTTGGGGGAAGAAACTGTTACACAGTTTGGCAGTGAGGACCCGAATGCTTCGGTACCTCTTGCCAGATGGTAAAGAGTGTGTGTGAGGGGTGTGTGGGGTCGTCCACAATGCTGGTGGATTTGTGGATGCAGTGTACGTGGTGAATGTCTGTGATGGAGGGAAGAGAGACTCCGATGATCTTCTCAGCTGTTCTCACTATCCACTGGGTACTAGCTTGTGGAAAGGGTCAGCATTATCTGCCGGCACAAAAATGGTCCACAACATTTCATGTTACTTTGGAATCTGCTTTTTTCACCCTTCTCAGTGAATCACGCATGCTGTTGTGCACAATTTGCTTTTAAATCCCGTATCTGTCATTTCTGGTCATAAAAACTAAAATGGCATATCAATTTCTGTTACTGACATGAACATAGAATGACCAAATGTACACAGACCGTTAACGTCCTTTTAATAATCATCTACATAAGCTAAAAAAGTGCTACTTCAAAGTTGAATATGCTGGCTGGACTCAAGCGATCCATGTTGTTATGGTAATTTTGACATTAATGTGTATACTGTTTAAGATTGTCTATGATGTACAAAGCTCTCTGTTCATGTGGTCGGCTATTTGGCCAATCATTCAAGCACAACACAATTCCTTTTAGTGATACAGTATGTTATGTTCATTATTATTTAGCTACCCCTCATAGAACATTCTCATTCTTCATGCTTATTTGCTAAAATGGGTCGCCAAAGTCCCACCCACCTAAGTAAAGTCTCTGGCTAAATCGGAATACTCAGTATCAGGGTTCAAGTTATAACTTGAGCTTTGTGAGTCTCAAAAATAACTAATGGTGACGTGGAGATTAATAAATAAGTAATAGCCTAACAGGTACAATTTCAGTGACAGATAAAGGTGGTCACTACTCATTGTGGTCTAATACATACTCTCACACACTGGTGACAGCAGGATGACATTTCAGAATTTGCACAAGAACCACCCACCTGCTTAGGCTACCATTAATGTCTAGGTTCCAGCACACACACATATGACTACTTAGTGATTGAGTGAGAAAGAAAACATTGATTCAGGCAGGGTTTGTTTGTGTGTGTGTTACTGATACACCACTGCCATAATACTCTGATTACCTCAGTGCACGCAAAGACCAGCCAACAGGACTGAAAAACAGCAGCAGCCCAGCTAAATAATAGGTTGCAATATACTAGCCTACATTATCATATACTATATTGAATATGGCCCAGAGAAACGTGCAGTAAAAGTTGGCAAAGCATACAACAGGCTTCCTCATTTAGCATCACCATCATATGAACAGTTATGCTACAATATACAATCAAAAAACCAGAGAAGACAATAAAAGGAAATAGTATTCCTACCTATTTGAAGTTCATTCTGCATCTAGCAGTAACACCATCAGATTCAGTGCTCATGCTTTACTGCCTAGGATGGCTCACTTTAATTTTAAAAGCCTGAAAAATGTTCCATTGTTTACTTTTGCTCATTTTTAGGCTACTTAGTTGCTTGCTAACACACAAGGTAAGCCTGAAGGTAGAAGCCTGTAGCCAGTGTTTTTGACACCAATCATTGCCCTGACAGAACGGAGACAGCAAAAAGAATGTGTTTCATTCTCAATCTCATTATTCAGATAGAATAAAAAAAATTTAACAATTTATCATCCATGTTTAAAATAATGATTATCGATAATGTTTTAGTGACACCCACAGATGTATAATTTTACTGCTTTCATGAGAGATGTCAGGAAAAGCAGGCCAGGCAGGATGCATATGCAGTTCAATCAGTTTATTAAAACAGTCCAGCAAAGGTATCAGAAACAGCAGGCAAAATCAGGATCAAAAACAGGCAAACGTTCAGGCAATGAGCAAACCATGTGAAGGAGGCAAAACAGAATCAAAAATCCACAAACACAGAAACACAATCATAATACCAGGAGAGCAAGCACAATATAAAAGCTTGGCAAGATCAGACACACAAAGGAGCTAAACTAATGGTTCACAATGTGGGAGAACAACTGAGAGTCTTTTAAAGAGTCCAGTGCATGTGACTATGTGGGCTGATTGGAAGCACGTGCTTCAATCCGAAGTCAGGTGACTCTGAGCATGGGATAATGTCAGTCATGTTGTCTGTATGCATGTGCTCATTCGATTTGTAGTCCATTTCAGTGTCTGTGTGCAAATCTGTCAGAGTGCAAGTGTCTGTGGGAAACGAAGTCAGAGTTCTCTGGCACAGGTGCAGGCATGACAGGAGCTCAAAACCCTCCTTATGGGAGCTCAGCGTATGTACTACCCCCCTAGTGTAGTACATTCCTTATAAATTTGCATACTACACATGTAGTAGATCATCTGTGTATGGTTCAACTTCTTTTAAATGCCCATTGCTTTTTGTGAACTATATAATAAGACCAGCATGAGTATTCGGATGCAGTCTATGTGTGGGGAAACACTGTACACAAATGCTGATGCAGTGATATTGTGATGGAACTACTGCCACCTACATAATCTGAATACTCATATTGCCTCAAGGCAAAGCCACCGGTGGCAAATTCAAAACAGCAAGGTAAGGAAAGATTGCCAGGCTCCCATGTGGCTAAACAGAAAAGCATTTGCGCTATCATTGGGAGATTGTGACTTCAAATCCTAGTGATGCCATAGCCAGCCATGGCCAGGAGCTCAATATTGTCCTGTGCTCACAGGGAGGGGTAGCCTACTCTCTCTCTCTTCCCAGTTGTGCGTATCTGTGAGCTCATATGTACATAAGGGGGAGGATAACGCTGTCCTCTGAGTGTGTTACGCCTCATGTGCAGGTTATACTGTATATCATATCCAGCCTCGCAAAGGTTTGTGCCCTGTAGCATCCTATTAAATACAGTCAGGTGGGAATACACAACACTCATTACTTTACTGTTATGAAAGACCTAGCGGGAATGAAAGTTTGTTATCTATCCCATGTTGTTTTTACCCATATATTAACAGGTTTTCTATGTAGGAACAGGGTCAGGAGGTGTGTGCAAGTCTTACCTGCTGGCTAGTAATGCTGTACATATAATTATTGTTATGCAAACATTCAAAGCGGTAGTTTAAACATTTCCCAATTCTGCAGGAACTAATCACTGTACTTCTCTTTTTCATTTATGCACTTTTTTCTGCACAAACAGAACACTGTTTACTGTAAGCGTTTATGCCTAGTACACACTACACAATTTTAGCCCCAATAATCAAGGATTGACTCTTTTTTGTGCTCAGCAACTACACACCCCAGCTTGGTGAATATTTGCTGCGCAATCCAGTGTGCACCATCCAGTAGTGCAACTTTTTCAGTGTGCAAGAGACTGCCAAGCCTTTGATATACTTGAACATGTTTAGTTTTCTTTGCAATTAATCATGTAGTTTGTAGTTGCAAGTACAGTGAAGAGAAACAGCCAGTGACAGCCCAAGAGGAACTCAAATTCATCTGCTCTCATGTGCAGCATATTCCTGAATCCATTTTCCTGATCATCTTACAGCGAGGACATTGGGATGTCATTCGGACTGGATAAATGCGGATGCATGGTGGCTTAGAGAGGGAAGATGATCAGGACTGGGGGAGTGGAGTTACCAGAATGAGTAGAATTACCAGAATGTTACCTGTATAAATATACAGGACAGCTACAAGTACCTTGGTATCCTACAGGGCAATGGCAATCAGGGTGAGGATTCCCATTACAAGGATATCCATTATTACAAGGATTCCCACTACAAGGAGATCAGCCACAGCCAAATATCTCCCGATGGTCAGACAGGTGCTCACAAACCAGTTAAATGCTAGAAATAAGATCCAAGCCATCAACATGTACGTCCTATCAACCATCAGATACCCATCTGGAATAATGAACTGACCACAGGAGGAAATAGATGCCACTGATATCAAGACATGGAAAATCCTCACGATCCACGGAGGGTCCAGCTCTCTGAGACTCTACGAACAGTGGTCAGAAAGGGGACGAGGACTAGTGAGTATCAGAGCCACTATCCAGAATGAAACAAGGAACATCCATGAATACATCAAGAAGATTCCCCCGCCCCCAGGACAAACTTATGAAATAGTGTCTCAGGCAGCAGAAGAGAGAAGATGATGAGGAGGATGAGAAAGCATCATGGAAGACCAAGCCTCTCCATGGAATGTACCACCGGCAGATAGAGGAAGTGGCTGACATCAGGAAATCCTACTAATGGCTAGAAAAAGCAGGCCTGAAGGACAGCACAGAGGCTCTGATCATGGCAGCACAAGAACAGGCCATGTGCACCAGATCTGTAAAGGCAGGGGTCTACCAGAGTAAGCAGGACCAAATGTGTGCAGGCTGTGCAAATGCCCCTGAGACTGTCCAGCAAATAATAGCTGGGTGCAAGACCAGCATGTACTGAAAGGCATAACCAAGTGGTGGAGATAGTGTACAGAAACATCTGCACCACATATGAGGACTTGTGAACTTCTAGCCCATGGGAGACACCACCAAAAGTGGTTGAGAACAACAGAGCTAAGATCCTGTGGGACTTTAAGTTCTAGACAGATAAGCATCTGCTGGCCAACCAACCAGACATAGTGGTGGTTGATAAGGAGCAAAAAACAGCAGAAGTAATAAATGTGGCAACCCCAGCTGACAGTAACATCAGGAAGAAGGAGCATGAGAAGACGGAGAAGTACCAAAGCTTGATGGAATAAATGGAACAGATGTGGAAGGTGAAGTCCAAATGGTTCCATTGGTAATAGGAGGATTAGGGGCTGTGACTGCCAAACTTGGAGAGTGGCTCCAACAGATTCCAGGCACAACACCTTAGGGCTCTGACCAGAAATGTGCAGTTCTAGGAACAGCTAAGATCAAACCCTCAAACTTCTAGGCCTCTGGTAGTACCCGAGGTTGAGGAAGACACGTACAAGGCGGAGTATGTGTGTGTGAGGAGAGAGGAGGATTTTATGTGTGTGTGTGTGTATGCATATATATATATATATATATAATATATATAATCTCTCAATGCAATAAAGCAGTGAGCATGCTTTAATTAAAGTTGTACATGGCCAAAATTATGTTTCGTTATCTAAACATTTAACGTTTTCCTTTTTTTACTGTTTTGTAAATGAAACAGTGCCAAACCCTAACCAGCACATAGTATAAAAATTACTCCCCAATATTGTGCTCCATGTTTTCTCTTATTACTCTTTTTTTCTTGTCTCTATGCAAAATAGCGGCAATGTCACGTGACAGGTTTTGGAAATCAGGTGTGCTTCAGCGGGGGATCTTTCCAGGTGAAAGACAGCTACCCATTCACATGTCACATATTGAAGCCTTTAGTGCCACTGTGCACATACAGAAATGCACATTTGGTTTCACTTTACTGACATGATCAGTAATCCCGTGGTTATCAATGGAAGCCCATTTACTTCAGCTCTCTAATACAAAATGTAAACACATTTACTGGCTTTGTCATACCAGTCATCCTGGCCCCTTCTGGTCTGCAGATCCATCCTGCTATATAAGGATGGCCCTATATGGACAGCCTGAAGATACACTTAGAAACTGTGAATATGGCTTTGGACTGCAGTTGATACAAACAGTTTTGTTACAATCACTGAAATTGCCAAGATGACATTAGAACTTTTTTAATTCATAAACCATTTTCCCTTTCTTGTCCCTCCAAATGAAAGATAATCTGTAATATATAAAAATAAAACTCTGGCTATGTAAATATGGGCCTAACTAATTAAGTATGTATATTTGTTGATATTTATCACCAATATTTCAAATTTAATGAGCCATTTCACCTTGACCACCTTAGAATGATATGTTTACACCAAATCATATGATGAAGCAAATTTGAGTTGCCATCAGGGACAGTCACTATCTTTGTGAAGAGAAAGCGCAAGAAGAAAGATGCCCAGTTTAAGGAAACTTTGCCTAAACAGAAGAAATTCTTTAATAAAACAGCCAGAGCCTCTATAACAGAGAAGCAACAATTAGCTGACATAACAGGTCAATGACAGTTGAAGAAGCTCAGCTGGCTAATGTTAACAGCCATATTGCTGCCTGAGTCTGTTGTGCACCCACCACACTATACAACTTCTAGCATTAGTGCCTCTGCTGGTTGCAGTGAACCAGCCACATTGTGGGTGGAAAGTGCCAGAGATGACACGGAAAGACAGCAGCAGCCCACCACAAACCAGACACCCACTCTGATTGTTCTCGCTCAGCATCCAGCTGCAGAAAATGCACTATCACAGGGCAACCTGAGCAGCACCACTGAGCGCAGCAAATATGTGAGTGAGACTGCAATAATTAGTTACGACCTCATGTTTTGCCCAGATAAATTGACAAGTAAGGAGAGAAATTAAATTGAAAAAAAAAGACCACATACAGATAAGAAGTTTCCATAAAATACAATTTTTATTATGAGATAATGAAAAACAGAAGAAAATAAGGAAGTGGCTAACGTATTCAGTATTCAGACATGCAGCTTTGGCAGCAATGATTTTCACATGTGGAGAATATGAGTAAACACCCGACAATTCATGAGCACAGCAAGAAGCACAAAGAAAATATGGAGAAGTGGTGACAGCTTGCAAAGAGATTAAAATCAAGCACCACCATTCACTCAATTAACCAAGAGTTAATAAATCTACAGACTAACCATTGGAAAATGGTCCTTAGGAGACTGTTAGCCATGTTCTGTCATTTGGATAAATGGAACCAAGAATTTTGAGGCCACTTGGAGCATGTTTATGAGCCCAGATGTGGCAACTATCTTTGTCAGCTAGAACTAATGGCCTAGTTTGATCCTGCAATGAATGAGTATTTGAGAAGGATTAAAAACAAGGAGTACAAGGATTGAGATTTTGGCAAACAAATCCAAATTGGACTCATATCACTTGTCACACAGTAAACAATAGATGCTGTTGCTGATCAAAGAAAGGTCTGCAACAGCACCGATCACCTACCTAGTATTTGCCCTGATGCCATCATATCATCCTGACATCTTTTATCCCAGTGGTTTTTCACATGGTATCCCAACCATTAGTGCAGTGAAGCCAAAGCCTCCCTTCTGTGTGTGTGTTTGGTGTTATTAAATGATTCTGCCTATGCCTCAATAATGATATGTTAGAAAGAGGGGAGAATGGATTGAACAAACACACACACTTTCTGCTAAATACACAGCTTCAGCTAGATACACACACCTTCAGCTAAATGGCTGTTGGCGTTTAAACTATACAAGTTTTTTTCTGTTTTTCATCAGTAATTTTGTGCTATTATTTTATTTTTTGCAGTGTTTTTTTTTTTTGTTTAAACGCTGCAAGCGGAGGCCATCCACCTCGGATCAAGTCAACGAGTAAAACTAAGATACGTTAAACATTTACCATGGCAAACATTCAGCTTGTTCAGTGTGTGGAGTGCAGGATGTTTAATCTTAATTCCTCAGTTATTAGTAACAGTTTTACTTGTGATAAGTGCATATTAGTAAGCTCACTGATGACGCAAGATTGCAGCATTAGAGGTGCACATTCAGCCTCTAGAGAGGGTTAGTGAAAGTGAGCAGCATAGTATCTGTAGAGGAAAGTCTGGATATCTTAGGTGGAGTTAGTAATCCCCCAGTTCCAGCATTAGTTCCCTCATAGCGGGGTGAATGGGTGTTGACTCAGCAGCAAAATCGGAGAGCCAAAGCTAATGTTAAGGCTTGCCCACAGGAGCACCACTCCTCTCAGCATCTCATGTCTAACAGGTTTGCACTCCTCAATGAAGTACTTGTTAAGAAACCTGAAAGAGCTATCGTTATAGGAGACTCTATCTTGAGGCACATGAAAGTAGCAAGGCCTTTAGGGGCACAAGCAGCTATAGTTAAGTGTATACCAGGAGCCGGGGCACCAGACATAGCAGGCAATTTTAGGGTCCTAGGCAAGCACAGGTTTTCTAAGATAGTTATTCATGTAGGAGCTAACGATATACACCTAAGTCAGTCAGAGGTTACTAAGTGTAACTTTGTAGAGGTGTTTAAATTAGCAAATGTGATGTCTGATGCAGTAATATGCTCTGGCCCCATCCCAATGTGGCATGGCGATGTAACTTACAGCAGGTTATGGTCGCTGTACTGCTGGTTGTCCAGGTGGTGCTCTGAAAACAGTGTGGACTTTATAGATAATTGGAGTACTTTTGAGGGCAAGACTGGCCTGTTAGGGCAGGACGGTATCCATCCCACTCGGGAAGGTGCTGTTCTCATTTCCTGCATCATAGCTTATAGTCTAAGCAGGCTAAACCGACCATCTGCTAGCTGCACAGAGTCGTCATACAGGTTCCACAATATTGAGACTGTGTGTGTTCCCGGAGTTAAACAAAAATGTAGAAATACTTTTGAAAGTATTTTTAGAAAGGTTCTAATAACCTCATTAAAATAAATTTGGATCATACTGAATGTACCAGTATGCTAGATCAGCCAGCACTTTTGATCTAAAGCTATGACTGTTAAATGTTAGATTTCTTACATTTAAAGCACTTATTGTTAATGAAATTATTACTGATCAGCAGTTTAATGTACTGTTTAACAGAAACATGGATCAAACCAACTGAGTATGTAGCATTAACCGAAGCTAGTCCTCCCGGCTACAGTTGTATACATCAGCCTCGTTTAACTGGCAGAGGAGGAGGCATTGCAGATATTTCTCTTATAAAGCCCCTCTGTTATGGAACAGCCTTTCAATTAGTGTTCGGGACTCAGACACAGTCTCAGTGTTTAAATCTATGCTGAAAATGTATTTGTTTAGCCAAGCCTTTTGTTAATAGCCTTCTATTAGGTAAAGGAGCAGATCTGGAGGGTTCTCA